>JASDQU010688073.1:44967-63357 GCA_032191745.1 Picea mariana
TGGGGAGGATTCAAGGAGTGAAAATTAAAGGAGTTTCAGATAATACATTGAGTAATATTATCTGAAACTCCTTTAATTTTCACTCCTTGAATCCTCCCCAAAAAGAGGTTATAGAAAGAATGGTAGACTTTATTCAATTTTGGTCTATTTAAAAGACCCAATGTGTACAGCATGCCCTGCGCTCAATATTTAACATCTAATTCTGAAACTTGTACACAAGAAACTATAGTCCATACTATTTCTAATGGAAGTAGTCCCACTTCATTTGGATTATGTATAAAGAAGTGATGACTATTTTACCCAGAACACCTGTTTATTGACTAGCTTCAAGACTGGTCACAAACCCTATCTTCCATAGAGTGTATCTCCATAATTATAGAGAATCAATAGCTAAAATTTTTACCAAAGGTACCTTGATATGTATTCTTAATACCATAGAAATTTCACCATCTAAATCATTCTAGAAAAAAGTTATAGCAAAAATGGTAAGATGACCTGAAAATAACATACCTTAGAACACATCACCAAAGGACTTCATCATCCCTTGAAATCCGGCCTTCTTTTCTTCTTATTACCTCTGAAATTTGACTTATATCAAATGAATGTATAATGATGTTTATNTATTTTGTAATTCTTTTCTTTAATTATCTTCAGGGCCTACATGTACTTCCTTCTTCAATTCATTTTGTCATCTTCAAAAATTCATTTCTCCTCAACCATGAGAATCCACGTGATGTGCCACATACCACTGGAAACAACATGATGTATATTATCCATCCATGGGTGTTGTATCTGCATGTGCATTTTCCTTCATGTCCAAATACCTTCATCAATCTTGAGGTCCAAAACCCATGACTAGGGTTGACATCAATGACAACAACCAATCTTCCAACAATAACTTCTCATGTAAGTTCAAACAAGTGGGACTAAAAAATGACAAGGTAATAGGAAAGGAAAATGTGATGGTATTTATGACTCCCATTTGCAACAAAATTGCAAGGGAACTGAAATATAACAAGTACCAAAGAAAATCCAAAGGATCACTGAAAGACCTTGCCACAAAATTATGTCAACAAGTGGGAAAAGGACCCCAAAGAATTTGGGTCCAATGCTCAGTACAAGTTTGGGATACAAGAAAAACTAAAGAGATTTTCAAGTTCCCCAGTATGGTTTCCAGAAAAGGGACATGTTATAAGCAAAATATGTCGATTGGGAAAGATCCAACCTATCTGGTTGTGAATCCTATTATATCCTCTTTGATAGCTCAACATGAGGCAGAGACTACCTGCACCTCAGATGGTCCTTCGCCTGAGGCAGTAAAGAAGGGGAAAAATGAGAGGTGAAAGATTTACAAGAAGTATTTCTTAGGACCACCCACATTGGGTGTTGTCCTCCATAATCTTCCTAGATGGCCAAAATGGTCTGGGGGGTAAAAATTATGGACAATGAGATGAAAATATGTTCACTGATTTTCAAGAAAGAAAAATAAACAAAGAGAACACCGAGTTGTTCACTCCCTTAAAGCCTTGGAAAATGGCCCATAATGGGTTCTCGGGGTAAACTAGGGTCCTTGAAAATAGACCATTGGATTCCTTAAGTGAAAAAGGTGAAAAATAAGGGAGAAAAGTGAGTTTAAAAGCTACAACCAAGTTTTTTCAAATGACTATAAATTGTGAACAACTAGTTGTTCAAAGCTTTTAAGGCAGGGAAACAAGCCCAAAATGGCTTGGTACTCCTCGGGGTGACCTAGGGAGTGATCCTGGAAAATTTACAAATCAAAAGTGGGGTTGTAAATCAAGATGGACAACTTTTTTTATGAATTGTTATAGCTATGTTTAGGAGAGTATTTATAGCTGCAATTTATGTTCGTGGATGAAGGGTGGACTGATAAAAGGTTTGACTTTAAAATGTATTTTATTTGTGAATTTTCAATTTATTAACACATGCATTGGCCACCAAACCATTTTAAAGGTTATCCCGATCAGGAAAACACCTATTATCTCAGAATTGCACCAACCAATATAAGGAGAGTAATATTAGCAGACCACAATGGTTAGGTTGAAGACCACCCCATGTAGTTCAAAGAAACAGGATTAGCCTCTTCTCGTCAATCGCGCTTTCGGGATCTTAAATCCACTTGGATGGAAGAAGGATACCTGCGAAAAGGAAGAGGCCCAAGACCCCCCTAAAGGGATTTTTAGCTGAGCTTACCCAAGCAGTGTAGTATCCCAACCAAGCTGAGCTATTCAACTCCTTGATCGTGTGGTACTAAGGAAAGACCACTCAATTTATACTAACTAGACAACTTCTGAGGGGATCCCGATGAAGACTCCCTCACTTTGACACTTAGTATTCTATGAAATTGAAATTGCTTGAAATAAAGGCCAGGCCATCCATGTGGCAAGATCACGTCTTGCTTTTGCAAGTGTGCCTCATGGTCAATAAATTGAAATCTATCTAAATATTTATACAAAAAATGAATAAATAGGTATGTGACATATACATCACGGTTAAATACCATGTGCATGCATATAGCCAAATAGTAAAATTTTTGTTTTGAATGTGTATTGGGTGGACCCCTGCTTTGTTTTCAAGTGTTTTGTGGTTTTCTGAGTGTTTTTAGCATGTTGATTTTTGCGTGGCCCCTTTAGGGGAAGCAACCTATAGATTAGTGTACGAGAAAATACACAATGAAGAATGACAAAATCAACTAATTACAAACAAACAAATATACCATTCAACCCAAGGGAATGGTTTGAGGATCTTTGTGAGCGGCACGACCACCATATGCATGAAAGCCCCCACTGATTCCTTGTATGGGGATTGGAAGTTTACTTATTGAAATTCAAAACAATGATGAATATTTACGAAGGTAAAAATCAGATTTTATAAACATAAATTTATAAGAAAACTACTCAAACTATCTACACAAGCAAAACATATCGACATGGGTACATGTGCCAAAACTTTTAGAATGAGTGCACGTGAATTTAAGGTGAAAATGAAAGTGATTGGGTGGATTTACCGATCAGATATGATGTTTTTTCTTCATTGTCTTGCTGGACCCTTTTCCTCAAAAAGGTATTTAGATGATCCCCAACCACCTAGGAGAATCGAAGTAGGTGACTAGATTATATCCTTGCAGGCAAACAACAAAATTTTAGTGATTATATATGAAATAAATGAAACAAAAATTTACACATAAAAGATAAATGACATTCCACTAAGATGTTTGTCCTGAGGGAGGAATTTTACACAAAAAATATAAATTAAATCCCACTAAGATACTTTTCCTGGGGGGGGGGGAAATTGAACAAAATGGTCAATTTTCCTATTTGGGACAACAAGGTTAATAGCAGAAAATCATAACAAAAAATTACATGAAAAATAAAGAAGCAAGAAAGTACAAACAACCAGCTAAGGGGATTATTTAAAGGCTTTCCTAAGAGGCCCTAGGACTCCTCGCCACTAAATAAAGATGAAAACAACTGAATAATTCAATAAATCTACACTACAACATGTCAAACAAGTTAAACAAGGCTATTAGTAAATGAAAGCAAGTAATTTAAACCCAAGGAAGCAGCAACAAACACCTAGATAACCAATCCCTCCTAGAGATAGCTAACATAACAAGTACTTACTACTACCCCTCAACCCTTAACCAACAAGTGAAATGCCCAACAACCAAAATTTAACAAGTTTCACACACACAAAGAGCTTTGGAAAATTTTAGTAGTGTTTTGGTACTATATTCATCCTCCCCTTTGTACAATGACATCCCTCTTATTTGTAAAGGAGAGGTGAAGGCTTAGGGTTAGGTCACAAGACACTTGTCACTTTTGGAAAAGTGACAAGTGGACTAACCCTTAAAGTTTTTTTTTTTTTTTTAATCAAAAATTAAACTTATCCAAAAGGGATCTTATCCAAAGGGAATCAAATCATATTTGATTTGACCCTTTAATTACAACTTTTTAGAAGGCAAAGTAAATCCTTTGAGATCAAACTATTACAAAAAGGTAATTCTTATAAAATGACAAAAATTAGTATGCTACATCATCATTTTCCTTGGGATTTGTGTCATCCCAAAGACTCTTTGACTACTTCCATGTTTTACAGTTGTATATGAAGTGAACTAGGAGAGTTCTCGGTCATCCATGGCCGCTAGATTCACTGGGATGAAGCCCCAATTAGGAGGGAAAGGGGCCTTTGGGATTTGGTCATTTTATGTAAGGAAATGCCTGTTGCTCAGGAAATTTTCAGAGCTGATTATACCCCCCCTTTTCTTCCTATAAGTTTCCATGTGAGCTGACCGAAGCATGGCTTCAATTTAATCTTGTTTCGGTGAAGGGATCCCCTGGGACTAAAAATTGGGAGGATTTTCCCTTATACCAAATAGAAAAAAAAATGATTTTTCTTGTTCTCATTTTGTATCTATGTTCTCTACCTTTTCATTGCCTTTTGTTTGGCACAAATATGACTCTGAATGAGCAAGATATGGCCCGAGAAAGGTATGCGGGAATGAGTTGGTCGAAAGACTAACCAGGGAAAAAGGTGCAAATGTGAAAAAATTATGGGATGGACAATAGCATTGATAGGAGGATACAAGCCTGCATACCTGTAGCCGAAATGGGTTTTCCTCGTTTGGCCCAATTTGGCCTCGGAGGCCCCCAATTAGGTCTCCTTCTCACACGTGTTTTTGGGCCAATAACAAGTCCCTGTCACTCTGGGACGTACCACTGAAATTATGGGATAAATCTGAGGAGGTGAATGCCATGGATGCATTCTTGACTTCACCCCAGTCATTTTGACTATTTATGGGTGAAATTTCACCTCCCGATGGTGAGGTTATGGTATTAAAAATCCCAGTGACCCTTGGGGGGGGGGGGAATTAAAATTTTTATTATATAACTTAAATATATACATAAAATTTATTTAATTTATTTAATATTGATTTTATTTATATATATATAATATATATAAAATAAAACTAAAATAAAAATTTAAAATTTAAAACAAATTTTAACAATATATAAAAAACAAAAAATAAAAAAATTAATTAAAAACAATTTTAAACACCCTACCCCGACGCCTCTGGTCACCCATACTACTAGATCGGAACCCCCTCCCAGCATATCATAGGCCAACCAAGAGGTGGAGGGAGTGATGGTGGTTTTGGAGTGGGGGTTTATGGGGATTGAGGAGGGTGGAAGGAATGAAGAGGTGGTGGAGTGAGCCCGTAGGGGAGGGAGGTGGTCAGGACTACGGGCAGGGGGAGGGAAAGGAGTGGAGGAGGGGATTTTTGTGCATAGGGACGTATGGTGGAGGGATGTCATGGGGAGGAGGAATAAGAGGAGAGGAGGTGGAGTGATCACGCAGATGGAGGCATGGAGGAGGGTGTTATCACCCTATAAGTTATAGGATCAACTGGTGATTGGAATATTATCTCTCTCTAGTGTTTTTGTTGACAAATGATTTTTCATTCTGCAAATAATTTGAAAAGAAAAGAAAAATAAAAAAGAAACAAAGGAAAAAGAAAAAAGAAAGAAAAGAAAAAGAAAAAAGAAAGAAAAAGAAAAAGAAAGAAAAATAAAAGAAAAAAGAAAAGAAAAAGAAAAGAGGGCATAAAAGATTTTCAATAAAGCCCCATGCAATAATAGTAACTTGGTCCATACCTTTCAAGCATGGCCAAGTTATTTTTTAAATTGATGTTGACAGGGTTAGTGAATAAGTTTGGCTAAACCGTTCAATCTTAGACAAAGTATCTAGGTTAGATTAGTGAATAAATCTGGCTAGATTATCTAATCTTGGTCAGATAGCCCCAGGGTAGAGTAAGTTCTTAGCCCAACAGTCTAATCTGGGTTAATTGTCATAGGAAGCTAGGTTAGAATATAGGCTAGTTGCTTTATTTTAGTAAAACTAGCAGGATGATCAATGTTGCACCATGTTTCAGATGCTTAAAAATGGTGTTGGTCTAGCCCCATGGTGGTGTATACATGAAAAGCCTTGGAAAAAACCTGTGAAATGCACTTATCCTAAGTTCTCTGACGCATGTATTCTTTGCGCCCTCACTTATGCTCTGCTCATATATCAAGGGTTCAGATAATCGCACCCAAATATACGGTGGTCAGACTTTCTGACCCCCCAGACCATTCTATCTTTAACGCAAGGGGGGGGGGGTCCGGAATCACAGATAATACACGCACACATCTGGACGGTCCAAGTTTCAGCGCATGGATCTACGGTCTATATTGGATTTCAGACCACCCCATCCATTCTGCCTTTAATGGAGGGGGGGGGTCTAGAATGTGTGATAAAGGACGCGCATAGATCTATGGTCAAAAATCCATCGCACAGATCAACGACTCAAGGTTTTTTTCGGACCCCACCAATTGATCTGCCTTTAGCTGAGGGGGGGGGGTCCGGAATGGAATTTTTTCCTCTGGCAGGCCCCTATCTATACATGGCATCAATCTACTGGTCCTTAGTCCCACCACCTCCTACTGTCTGGCATACCTTCGTCACCTCTTGACGTCACCATCCACCTTTCTAAAAGAGTCACATCCCTTAATTTCTGTCAGTCCTTCCCCCCCCATTAACTCGTGGCAAGCCCCCTTACCATGATTTTTACCCCAATCGATAACTGCCACTTCACCCATCCGTATTCCTCAGTCACTGTCACCTGCCATCTCAATCTAAGTGAGCCGTTGGCCATTTATTATTGAATAACCTATCTGTTAACCAGCTGACTTGTCCCCCGTGCCCAACGGACACCCCTTTACTCAAAACTACCCTCACTCTTCTTTCTTTCACCATTTACCCACTCATCGCACCAGAGAATTTTTACACTATTTTTCTCCATTCTGTCAGTCGGCCCCACCTACATTCATCCCCTCTAATGTTGTTTTTTGCAGGTACTATTGCAGTAATGGCACCAAATTCAAAACAAGCAGAAGGAGAGGAGAATCCATTTCTCTCGCCTCCTGTCGACCTTGACAGGATTCCACTGGCCGACAAAGATCGCTTAATCGCAGATACAAAGTGCGATTTTGATTTCGCAAACCTTTAGTCATGGCTCAAAGAAGTTTTCCTGGACCAGAGTGACGAAATTGGACTCTGGGAGTCCAATCTACCCCTATATCTCTTTCCTCAGATTCACCCTTTTCCACAATTTTCCCTCAAGTGCCAAGCCCACTACATTCCCGAGCAAAGAGCCATCGTTTCTTTTTCTGGAGAAGTTCTTTTCCTCATCACGCCTGAAACCATCGACCAAATGATGCAAATACCCCGAGCTAACTCCGCATCACCTTTTAACCTTGAAATTCTCACAGAATTATACTAGAAGATGACTTTCCCCCAAAGAGCTCAAATATTTAAGCTTTTCCTCCCGCCATCTACTCAATTCCCTACTACAAATCCCCCTTATCCTTCTTCCATGTTTTTGACCAAAGGAAACCATATCATCTCGTCCCTATGCACCTTGTTGGGCTATTATTCGGATCAGTGGGTAGATGAACCCATTCTGGGATTTTTGTCCATTTTCTCCACTGATGAGAAACCCACTACCCAGTTCAACTTCAGCACATTCCTAGTGAACAATATTCATGAACAGTTTGTCAATTTCACCACAGAAGGCATGTTTCAGTATTCTTCAATACTGGCGTACTTGTTCGTTTTCTTCCAAGCGGACAAATTTTCTTTTTCCATGTAGAAGATGGACGAAGATGGCAGACCCCAGGCAGTAACCTCATGGACCTCCTTGCTCAAGCATAATTCCACAAAATTTAGTTTCAAGCAGTTCATCGAGAAATTCTATCACCTAGTGGTAAGTATGCTTAGCGGGAGGCCCGAGCCTAGGATTAATGATGAAGTTCAAAGGATCCCGCATCTTTTGGATCACACCAAGATTGGTGATTGGTATTTATACCAAGATCACACTGAGATCAGAGTATACGGGTGGGAGTTGGCCCCGTATAATCTTCCTAAATACCTGCCTGTCAGAATTTTTTCTCTGGAGTACATAAGGCAGATGATAAACTCTGATGATATTCATTTTGTGTCTCTAAAGAAAAAACAACAGCTCAGAATCAAAAGGCAGATTGGCTCTTTCATCTGCAACAATCGTGGCGCTGGAGAGGAAGCAGACAAACTGTTGAAGGAAATAAAGTTCGTCGCGAGTTTCACATGGCACTACGATCCATGTGGGATTATTTCTGAGATGAGGGTGAAAAATAAGAATCTCCCATATGTTCACGAATCTAGGCCCGAAGTCGAGAAATTTGCAAACCAGACAATATGGGAACCAAACACTTTGGTCGAAGAAGAACAACAAGATCCCTCGGCCACTGTATCACAAACAACCACAGCACAGGTTCCGAAAGAGAAAAGGCCTAGGAAAGATTTGTCACCGCATGTCACTGAAGTGTCATCAGAAGAATTCCAACTGCATACCAAGAGGTCCAAAACTAGTTCACCTCCCGACCCGACTGGGAAAAAGGAAGTCCCATCTACTACAGTGACCAAGGTTGATAGGTCACCCCTTAGTGCAAGCCTCCAGCATATCATAACCTCAACATTGCCGAAGAAATCTACAAATACTCCATCAACTACCCAACCAGGCAAGGTAGGACCAAAGCTGAGCATCTTTGAAAAAGATGATCTGATCAAGGAAAGGAACTAGACTCTGACCAACAACACTTGCGTCGAGTTCTAGAAGCAGATTTCAATTGCACAACATAGGCTGCTATTGGCATTTGACACTGAGAAGGGAAAAATGCATATGGAATTCCTCCAAGCATAGGTTCCAGATCCAAAGGTAATCACTGATTACAAAAGGGCCACTTTCGAATTCCAGACTAAGGATGTGCATCCGGCCGATCAGATGGATCTGCACAAGCAAACCGGAGAAATGGTTTTCCATACGCTGGCACATGTTTGCACTACTGCGTCCAAATTGCAAGTGTCTTTGAACAACGTCCAAACACATTTGAAGTTGGAGAAGATATCGTCCTTTCCCAAGGACAACAGGATCAAGACTTTGGAGGAATTGGTCCTTAAGATCGGGTACGATTCCTCGAATGTGAAAGCAACTGAGGAGATAATTAAAAAGAAAAATGCCGACATAGCCTCTTTAAGGAAACAATTGAAAATCCCACCAACAAAGGATTCATAGGCGAAGGAAATAGCAGAGACAAAAGGAGAAAAAGATGAATTACTCAAACTAATCATGGAGCAGAATGCACAACTAAAGGAAATGGAAGTTGAGATGGAGAAGCTAGTAAAAGAGAAAGAACAGCTGAAGCCAATGGAAGTCATTCCATTGAGTACAGTTCCACTTTCAGGAGTAAGAACAACATCAGTAACAGAAGTCCCATCGATGAATCCACTGACATCTCTGGGAAAAACAACCGAATTGGCTAAATCTATGGAAAAGATGAACCTGCAGGAAACAAAGATTAGCAAGCTCAAAAAGGAGATTGAGAACCTTTAGGAACTCAAATATTCCTATCAGATCAGCCTATCCAAGGAAAAGAAGGTATCATACCAGCTCAACCAAGAGTTACAACAGCTCCGGAAGCAAACAGTGGCAGGTAAAACTTTGGCCAAAGTTAAAGAAAGCATCTGGACAGACATCACCAAGTCTATGAATGAGATATGGCCAATGATACAGATCATGTTTGAGAAAAATGAGTTGGTGCAGAGAAGAAAACAGGCCATTGAGAAGATCAGATCGGAATTGGGAGAGATGCCCACACAGGCTAATGAAATCATCAAGTTCCTAAATTCTAAGACCNCAGCTGGAAGAAAAGGTTTAGGCCATGGACCTAGGGGTACAAAGGTTTTTTAGTAATATTGAGGCTCTACAGAAGAAAGGTCTTCCTGGTCTGAAGGTAATCAATGAAAAAGTGATGACAGTCCCAGACTACAAAAAGAGACTGGCCGATGTGGCTAAGGATAGTTCAAAGTTTTCAGGAATTCAAGGCAACATCACTGGCAAGGCATTTCTAGATGCACTTCAGTGGGACATCAGTATTCAGCATGAGATTCGATACATCTTCGTCACCAAACCTACCTTCACCAAGTACACATAAATGTTTGAAGTTTATCGAAGGCTACTCAAATTCAACGTTCCCAGTCATCTCTGATGGGAAGAACTCTGTGATCTGATCGAGTAGTAGATGAGCTATCCCAGCCCAGTCATTTTTCCAGTCATATGAGGTCGTGCAGAGGCCTCACCAACGATCCACCCAGAAAATAGCATGCAGTTGTGACACATCATCAAGCAGTTCCTAGATTTCTGAAATTTGTTAAGTTAGTTAGGCTAAAAATAGATTTACCACATCCTGATCTTTGATGACAGGATTGTTTGTAATTTTGAGTTATAAATACTTCATCTTTTGAAGTATTGAGGGTTGTTGATCTTCATGCCCTGCAAGCTATCAGACTGCAATATTTTTGAAGAGATCTCCCATTAATACAAAGAGGCATTTTATAGGATTCTTGCGTGTATTCACTGGTGATGTTTTTCTCTCTAAGTTAAATGTTATTCTCGCTTTGTTATCACACTGTTTTATAAATCTAATCTTTGGAAGTAATGAACGTTGCAGGATTTATCTCATATACCCTGTTTCTAACTTAAAATATTTTAGTGTTTTATCTTCTCATTTTACAATAAAGAAATTCTTAACTGCTTCTTTATTGTAATTGTGGTTCTCATCTTTTTTGCTATTCCTCATTTATGATACTAAAGAATCCAGTGATTATATTATCTTTCCCTGTGAAAGGTTCCTTTGTTTTTCTGGTTTGGATTTCATCTTTACGACATGGACCCCATAGCCCAATGGATGTGTAAACTATCTCAACCAACTCGACAAACACTACGATAACAAAACTGACTTATTTATTTATCTAGCCTAATATTTTAAAAATTTGAAACATATCTAAATCATATAGAGAGATCCCTCTCTGAAGTTGGAAGGGCTAGATCCCAGCTTCAAAAGCGGTTGGATAAAGTTACCTCTCATAGATTTCTTCTTTCTAACAACCTCTAGGAAATTTACAGAGCGCTAACATAGTGGCGACCATACTGGGGAAAGAACAGAACTAAAAATTTATAGCTTCACATTTTCGTTTCCCTAGAAGAAAAGTTTGTTCCTGAAATATAGCAAATTTGAGAAGAAAGTAATGTTTAGAGGTTGATTAAAATTTGTACATATTATTTTCAGACTCGTAAAACTAAAAAGTATATATATATATATATATATATATATATATATATATATATATATATATATATATATAAAAATCAAAAAGAAATCTGGCTCCCAAGAAAGTTTATACTCGATCTCATTCAGACCCAGAACCTGCGATAGTAACAGGTAACCCAAAACAGTTTCTCAGGAAAAAGACCGTTGTTGAAGGTTCAATAAGTCATACTCCCTTTCCTTTTCAGGGGAGCTCGTTACCTTTCAAAACCATGAATTTGACACCCTTTCTGAAAAAATCCCGGTTAGAACAAGATCCGATAGTTTTGTGACTGAAATCATTTTGGACCCAACCGTTTTGCAACCCCGGACTCTGGAAGTTCTATCTCCCACTGCTAAATTGCAAACCACTCCCTCAGCGCTAGCCAGTCCCTCCTTGTCCTCGTCTTCGGTCGCTACCTCCCTTATCATCTAGTTTGTTATCCCACCTCCTCCACCCATCATGGCAGCTAGATACGCTCCCTTGGTGTTGGTCGTGCCTCTTCATGCTATGCCCCAAGACTATCAAACGAGACTCCCACAGTTCGATGGAACAGGACCTTTGAATGCCCAACAACACGTTGATAAAATGAATGATTATTTTGACCTGCATGAAGTAGATGAGGCTGACGTTCAAATGAGATTGTTTGCCCAAAGTTTGACAGGTGACATTAAGAAATGGTATAAAGGTTTACGTGCCACCTCAGTCCTTGAACTTACTGCATTTCAAAGGAGTTTTCTAGATGGATGGGAGGTAAATAAAAACCCTCTCCAAATATTGTCAGAATACAAAAATAGTAGAAGAAATCAAGGTGAGACAGTACAAGATTACTACACTCGTTTCAATAACCTATACAACGCAATCCCAGCCGAAATCAAACCTCCATAGGGTTTGGCATTGATAAAATTCCCTGATGGTTTTGATGCCGATATGTCGTACCAGCTAAGGGAAAGAAATTCTACCACCCTGGAAGACATGCAGAAAAGCGCAATAAGTGTGGAGGCCAATTTGTTGGCAAAAAGGGCACGACAGAGGTCAGAGAGGAGAGTCACAATTAAAGAGGAACCTTCCACATCAACCTCCGATTCCAAATTGGATTCCTTGGCCAGAGCAATGGAAATAATGATGGAAAGACTTATTGTATCAGAAAGAAATCCTCCGAGAGAAAACCCACCAGCTCCTCAAGTTCGGAATCCTAACTTCAGGAGAAACCCTCCTCAAATCAGACAGAGAGATCCTAGGGATCAAAGAGAGGAGAGAGGTCTAGATCAACAGATCAGACCTCCCCTACAAGAAAATTATGCTGATGAAGAAGAGCAAGTGATTGAGGAACTAGAGGATACTCACATAAATATCATGGGCATTCACGATAAAGAAGCTATTTTTCTTACCCAAGAAGAGCAAGAACTTTTTCTTCTCAATCAAACAAAAGTAAGTGAAGAAGATGAAGATGTCGAACAATAGGCATTTGAAAATGCCATTTTGGAGGTACACCGATAGTACAATCTTCGAAGTAAAAAGACAGAAGGAAGTTCCCCAAAAAAGACAATTGAAACGAAGAAGGTAGTCGAAACCAAAAAAGCCTCTGAGCCATCTACTGAGAAGATTCCTGAGAAGAGTAATGTCAAAGTTCCAACAAAAAGAAACCTTACTATTCTGAAAAGATCGTCGTAGCCTGAGGTTTCATCAATTAATCAACTAAGTACTTCTGGACAGAAGAATGTGGTAGAAAAACCAGAATTGATAAGCCAAAGCATAGCCCCTACACCTTTCATCCTTGAAGGGGAATTAGCCAAAGTAAAAATTCCCATTCCACTTTCCAAATTGATGAACAAAGATGCTTATTGTTCACAGGTGATTAAAGCACTGACCATTGAACCTGATATAGGTATGAAGGCCTTAACCGTTGGATCAACAAATCATTCAGACACTGTGAACCTTATGGATGATCAACCTGAACTTTTGTTCGGACCTGAAGTAGATGGCCAAGCCGATAATGGTGCTGTCGCTCCTTTTTACATCAGTCTAAATATATATGACCTGATCTTGCATAATGCTATGCTAGATTCAAGTGCCTCCCATAATCTGATGCCTAAAGAAGTGATGGAGAAACTGGGACTAGAGGTCACCAGACCTTACAAATATTTACACTCGTTTGACTCCAGTAAAGTTAGATGTATTGGTTTGATCAAGGACCTGTGTATCACCCTGGTTCATATTCATGCAAAGAGCATGGTCATGGATGTGGTAGTTGCAAGCATTCCCCTGAAATATGGAATGTTTCTATCTCGGTCTTGGGGGGCTAAGTTGAGAGGTACCCTACAGCTAGATATGTCGTATGCCACTGTCCCAGTTTTTGGGCAACAAAGAAGGCTATAGAGAGAAACATTGATGAAATACATGGTCAGTAGCCAAGAAAAACCACACAACTATCCTCTTTACTCCGTGCATTCTGACTTGGATTCTTTTATCATGTATAACGATGGTGACACAGGAGAGAAAAACACTCAGCTGGGAGAAGATACATCTGGTCCGGACAAAGGCCAAGAAATCATCGAGGTAGAAAGAAAAAAAAACGTGATAACTAGAGAATTACTGTTAGATTTATGGAGCATGGATTTTGATGGAGAAGTAAGCAAAGAAGGAGCTGGAGCAAGAGTTTGGTTGCATAATCACAGATCCAGGTATTCAGAAAACCATTCTTACAAATTAAATTTCCAATGCACTAACAATATCGCTGAGTATGAAGCCTTGATGCTCGGATTGAAACTTTTGAAAAAAGTTGGTGAAAAACAGATTATGGTAAGAGGTGATTCTGAGTTAATAGTCAAGCAAATTAAAGGTGAGTATGCTACGAAACATCCCCATCTTAGAGCTTATAGGAATGTTGTTCTTGATGCCCTTAGATGTTTCAGTGAAGTTGATTTGCAGGTAATGCCTAGGGGACAGAACATTTTGGCAGATGGATTGGCTACGTCAGCAGCCACATGTAAGATTCCTTTTCGCTCGACTCGCCCATGCACGGTAGAGGTGAAGTGCAAACCAACTATTCCTGACAATATCAGGTACTGGCAAGTGTTTGGTAATGATGATCAAATCGAAGACTTTCTGCAGTGTAAAAATGATTTTGAATGTACAAATATAGATTTAGAGAACGAAGATGAAAATGTAAAAAGATCTGATTTTGAAAATGATAGTGTAAATAGTGTAGATTCAGGAGAGTTAGGTGATGATGAGATGGAGACTGATATTTTGCATTTGAAAAGTAATGTTTTACCTAGGGGTGTAGTTCCTGTAGAGGGCTTGTTTGATTTTAACGATGTAGCCAAAAAATCAAAAATTGAAGCCAGTGGACAAGAAGTAGAAGATTGTGATATAGGGACAGACGAGGAACCCAGGATGGTCAAATTGTCCAAATCATTACCCCCTGAGAAAAAACTCAAATACATTGATATATTCAAGGAATATTCAGATGTGCTTGCCTGGGGCTATGAGGATTTGAAAGCTTATGATACCAGCATCATACAACATAGGATTCCAATAAAACAAGACCAAAAACCATTCAGACAGAAACTTAGGAGAATCAATCCCAAGTTACTCCCCCTGATAGAAAAGGAAATCAAAAAAATGTACGATGCCAAAATCATAGTCTCGTTATGTTTTTCCAAATGGGTCTCAAATTTGGTCCCAACACGTAAGAAATCTGGGGAAATCAGGCTTTGCATTGATTTCTAAAATTTGAATAAGGTCTCCCTGAAGGACAATTACCCCTTGCCAAAAATGGACCACATACTACAAAGGGTAGTCGGATCCAGTCGAATCTCTTTACTAGATGGGTTCTCGGGTTATAATCAGGTCCTCATTCACCCAGATGACCAAGACAAAACCGCTTTCACTATGCCATGGGGCACTTTCATGTATGTGAAAATGACTTTCAGTTTGATGAACACTGGAGCCACTTTCCAGAGAGCGATGGACATTGCCTTTGTGGAAGAATTAGGTAAATTTATTGTCATCTATCTAGACGATGTAACTGTGTTTTCCCAATCTGATGACGAGCACCTGCGACATCTCAGACGAGTCTTTGAGAAAAGCAGGAGATTTGGGATTTCTTTAAATCCTAAGAAGATCCTTTTCAGACTAGAGGAAGGCAAACTACTAGGGCACATAATCTCTAAGGATGGAATCAAAAAATACCCCAGCAGAATCGAAGCCATACAAAAATTAGAACACCCGAGAAACATCAAAGAATTACAGTCTTTTATCGGAAAAATAAACTTTCTACAAAGATTCATACCCAATCTGGCTGAGCTCCTCAGAAACATTACAAATATGTTAAAAAAGGATGCAAAAATAAAATGGGACACCGAATCCAGGCAATCTTTCGAGCAAGTCAAACGAGCACTCACCCAGGCCCCTGTCTTGATCAATCCTGACTTTACCAAAGATTTCTATCTTTTTTCTTTCGCTTTCGAACACACCATTGCAACAATATTACTATAGAAGAACAATGAAGGGTATGAACAACCCATAGCCTTCTTCAGTAAAGCGTTAAGAGATGTTGCTTTGAATTATAAAATAATGGAGAAACAAGCTTTTGCCTTGGTAAAAGCCATAAAATATTTTAGAGTATACATTCTCCATTCCCACACCATTGCATATGTTCCGAATGCGGTAGTAAAAGACATTTTGACCCAGGACAATCTGGATGGAAGAAGAGGAAAATGGATTGCTGTCATTTTAGAATATGACATAGAGATTAAGCCTACGAAACTAATTAAAGGTCAAGGTCTAGAAAAATTAATGGCTGAATCAAATTTCAATGCTCTTGACATTAATTTCTTAGCTGCAGCAGATGAACAAGGTGAGACAGTGAATCCAAGCATGAGAGAGGTATTTCTCAACTCTCCATGGTACGCAGACCTAATATTTGTTTTGCATAATTTACAAGCTCCCCCTGGTTTGACTAAGACTAAAGCTAGGTTTTTGAAGTTGAAAGCATTGAAATTTTGCATTCTAGAAGGCAATCTATATTGGAAAGATCCTAGAGGTATTTTGTTAAATTGTTTATTGAAAGATGAAGATGACAAAGTGTTACAAGAATTTCATGCAGGAGAATGTGGTGGTCATCTGAACTGGAAGGTTACAGCCAACCAAATCCTCAGAGATGGATTCTATTGGCCCACCCTGTTTGCTGATGTACATCATAAAGTGACTTCATGTCATCAATGTCAGCTGTTTGAAGGAAAAAGGAAACTCCTTCCTCTACCCTTGAAACCAATCTCAGTTGAAGCCCCTTTCCAACAATGGGGGTTGACTTCATTGGAGAAATACATCCCCCTTCTTTAGGCCAGCACATGTGGATTCTTACTGCCACAGATTATTTTATGAAATGGATCGAAGAGGTACCAAGCAGGCAAGCCACTAATTCTGTTATTATTAAATTTCTTGAAAATAATATCTTGTCTCTCTTTGGATGTCCTAGAAAGATTATAACCGATAATGCAGCTACTTTTCGATCGAAGAAACTCATAGATTTATGAAACTAGTATCATATTGTTTTGGGACATTCCACAGCTTACTATCCTCAGGGGAATGGGCTGGCAGAATCCTCAAACAAAACCCTGGTAAACATCATCAAGAAGACGTTGCAGGAAAACAAGAAGTCATGGCATAACAAGTTGGTGTTCGCATTATGGGCTGACAGACTAACCACCAAAAGGTCAATCGGTATGTCACCATCTCAGCTGGTCTATGGCACAAAAGCAATTTTTCTCACTTCCTTAGGAGTCCCTGTCATGAAATTGCTTCAAGACATACAAGCTGAGCCAAACAACTCACAAAGAAGGATCAATCAGATGATCCATTTGTAGCAGTCTAGGGAAGAGGCATTCAACAAGACTCAGGTAGTCCAAGAAAGCATCAAGAAGATTTTTGATAAAAGAACCAAGGAAGATGATTTTGAGCTAGGAGATTTGGTGCTGAGATGGGATGCCCGAAATGAAGACAAGGGAAAGCATGGAAAATTCGATAGTCTGTGGAAGGTACCATACATGATTCAAGCATTCAAAGGAAACAACACTTTCTTGCTAAACAACGCTGATGGGACAGATCTGCCAGGAGGACCTGTAAATGGCAGAATGCTGAAGCATTATTTACCACCTCAGTAGAGACTCGAGGTTACACTCTCCATTGTACATACCATCTTTATTTTTTGCCTACATTTTCTGAGGGAATAACTTTGGTCAGTGGGTTGAAGCCCGAAGAGAAGGCCCTAAGCCACTGAACACTATTCTTCCGTTTTTTGAGAATAAAACCAATCAATCAACAAAGGCGACTCGGCAAAAATTTTCAGAACATCAGGAACCAGGATTCTTGGCACTTCACAGGGAAAGTACCATCCCCAGGTGGAGTCGTTGTTATCACCCTATAAGTTATAGGATCAACTAGTGACTGGAATATTATCTCTCTCTAGTGTTTTTGCTGACAAATGATTTTTCATTCTGCAAATAATTTGAAAAGAAAAGAAAAAGAAAAAAGAAAGAAAAGAAAAAGGAAAAAGAAAGAAAAAGAAAAAGAAAGAAAAAGAAAAGAAAAAAGAAAAGAGGGCATAAAAGATTTTCAATAAAGCCCCATGCAATAATAGTAACTTGGTCCATACCTTTCAAGCATGGCCAAGTTCTTTTTTAAATTGATGTTGATAGGGTTAGTGAATAATTTTGGCTAAACCGTTCAATCTTAGCCAAAGTATCTAGGTTAGATTAGTGAATAAATCTGGCCAGACTGTCTAATCTTGGTCAGATAGCCCCAGGGTAGAGTAAGTTCTTAGCCCAACAGTCTAATCTGGGTTAATTGTCATAGGAAGCTACATTAGAATATAGGCTAGTTGCTTTATTTCAATAAAACCAGCTGGATGATCAATGTTGCACCATGTTTCAGATGCTTAAAAATGGTGTTGGTCTAGCCCCATGGTGGTGTATACATGAAAAGCCTTGGAAAAAACCTATGAAATGCACTTATCCTAAGTTCTTTGGTGCATGTATTCTCCACGCCCTCACTTATGCTCCACTCATATATCAAGGGTTCAGATAATCACACCCAGATCTACAGTGGTCAGACTTTTCCGGACCCCCCTAACCGTTCTATCTT
>JASDQU010688073.1:86196-105493 GCA_032191745.1 Picea mariana
TGCTTTCTCTTGCTGGCATTGTTTGGAGTCAGTGTAGGTCATAATAATAGATAAATAATAAAATTGAACCAATTTTTGGACATTTCAATATAACGTATTTTACAACGTTGGAAAAGCTGCAAGTATTCTTTTCAATGGTTGGTTTAGTTGATAATTTCAGCAGGGATTAGGCTAATCATAGATTTGTAACTATAATGGATATGTCATTCACTGTAATCTCGTGTTTCTTTGTACTCCTGGAAATCAACGATATCATCTGTAACTATGATGGATCTGTCATTCACTGTATCCTCGTCTTTCTTTTTACTCCTGGAAATCAACGATATCAAGGGGTCAAAATAACAGCTATTGTGATGAACATGAGTACTCAAACGGGTCAAAATAACAGCTGTTGTGATAGACAATAGATGTTGACATGAAGCATGGTTTCTACTAATCATTTATTTGTGAATAATGTGCACAAAGGTCAATGTGAGATGACCATTTATGATTACAAATGGTGTAATTCAAATTTGTATTGGAATATATTTGTAAATTAATTAGTGTTAATATGGATTTTTATCTATTTTTTTTATAAAGGTTTTCACTTCAAAATAAAATATTTGATTCTTCTCATGAAGGAAGTCACCGGTCATTCTTATCATATGTGATAAGATCACCTATTGGTACGTTAGAAGATCGCCTATTGGCTTGTCTTTTTTCTGGGTTGGTGTCCTAGTTCTAAAAGGGTTGGCTTCCTTAATTGCATTAATGAGAAATCACCAATTGATTTTGACAATATCTTCATTATATAAATTTCTTTTGTTTATAATATATAATTGTTTTTCACAAGATATTTACATTATATAAGTTGGCATTCATTATATTTATATTTTGGTTTCTTATTGATAGGTATTTTATTATGTTATTCTAATCACATTTATTTGCATTCCATATATTCTCACATTTTATAATATTATATTTTTCATATTTTTATTTGAGTTTCATTACAATGTGTTTGTTTTAATTGTTTTTCTATATATATATAATGTAATTGGCCCTAACCTTAAACTTATTAATATAGATATATTTTTTATCATTACTTAAATCAAGGTCTTTGTTTTAAACTAGATCATCCTTGATATATATATATAATGTAATTGGCCCTAACCTTTAACTTATTAATATAGATATCTTTTTTATCATTACTTAAATTAAGGTCTTTGTTTTAAACTAGAGTATCCTTGAAATTGATTGTTTTCCTATATATAATGTAATTGGCCCTAACCTTTAACTTATTAATATAGATATCTTTTTAGATCATTACTTAAATCAAGGTCTTTGTTTTGAATTAGATCATTCTTGAAATCAATGGTGTGGGTCTTTTTGTATTGTATAATTATTACAATTAATGAATTAAATATTTTTTTACTATGGGTATGTGTAAGTTAATGATAGGTCTTTGTTTTGAATTAGATCATCCTTGAAATCAATGGTGTGGGTCTATATATTCTATGCATTCTATATATTCTCACATTTTATAATATTATCTTTTTCATATTTTTATTTGAGTTTCATTACAATGTGTTTGTTTTAATTGTTTTCCTATATATATAATGTAATTGGCCCTAACCTTTAACTTATTAATATAGATATATTTTTGATCATTACTTAAATCATGGTCTTTGTTTTGAACTAGATCATCCTTGAAATTGATTGTTTTCTTATATATAATATAATTGGCCCTAACCTTTAACTTATTAATATAGATATCTTTTTAGATCATTACTTAAATCAAGGTTTTTGTTTTGAATTAGATCATCCTTGAAATCAATGGTGTGGGTCTTTTTGTATTGTATAATTATTACAATTAATGAATTAAATATTTTTTTACTATGGGTATGTGTAAGTTAATGATAGGTCTTTGTTTTGAATTAGATCATCCTTGAAATCAATGGTGTGGGTCTTTTTGTATTGTATAATTGTTACAATTGATGAATTAAATAATTTTTTACTATGGGTATGTGTAAGCTAATGATGGGTCTTTGTTTTGAATTAGATCATCCTTGAAATCAATGGTGTGGGTCTTTTTGTATTGTATAATTGTTACAATTAATGAATTAAATAATTTTTTACTATGGGTATGTGTAAGCTAATGATGGTCTCTCATGATGTGTTAGTGGCAATGCAAACATGGAAAAACAACAATATGTTAACTTGGAGGGATTATTCAAGGTAGTTTTACAATGAATTTGAATATGGTGTAAGAAGATGAAACTTAGGAAATTGAATTAGCTTTCAAATATATACAACTTTTATTTATAACATTGTGAATAACTATGTCAAATATGAGTTTTTCTAAGATATTACTACTAAAATTAATTTACATCCAATCATTTGCACTTTATCATTGTTGAAATCAATGGATCAAATAGTTGTGTGCTATATGGTTGTTGAAATCACTATATCTTATCTACGTGATTATTTTGAATTCATTGTAAAAGAAAAGTAGAGTAGATAACAACTTATCACTTACAATACCAATGGTGACTTTAATGTCCTATCAATTTGTTACAATTTAGGAAAATGTTTGGTACTTATTTTTTCAAAATTAAAGTTGAAATAGTACAACTATATGTTTAAATTTTATCTATTTCTCTATACATTTTACATTTTTTTCATTTTTCCATACATATATTACATTTTTTTTTAACAAGTCTAAAGAAATCTAATTGTACCAATGAATATTTAAAATTGACATTTCTTTAATCTAAGAGTTAAACCTAGAAGAAACATTTGCATCCAAAAACAAAATTATTATATAACTATTACAAGCATTCCACATTGTAATCTCATATGTACATACTTTAAGAACTATGTCCACATTGTAATCTCATGTCTAATTTGTCTAATTTGACACATACTTTAAGCACCATGCTTTCTTGATATGTAGTGAATTAGGTGTTGTTCAATTAACCCAAAATTATGCATCTTAATCTTAGCCTCAAAGTGAGAGACAAAAGCATAAGTGAGAGACAAAAGCATACCCAAAGGAATAATATTGTAGTTATATTTTATTGTAGCTTTKTATTCTAACTTGTAATTATTTTCAATTTACTACATTTTCAATATTATTATTATTCATATTCTCATTAAAAAATAATTTATGTTTGATTTCAATAATTTATAAAAGAATATAGAAGAGACGAATTGTGTTAAGCCAAAAAAAAACTTATTTCTAACAAATAATAACATACAAATAAATTTTTAACAATGTTGCATTCAATAAAAATTAATGATGGGAAATTAATGTATTTGCAATGCTCAATTCATGTTGTTACGAGGAAAATCTCTCTATGGCATGGGGTAAACCACGATAGATGGAATGACACGCAAAAATCAACTCTAATCTCAAAAATCAACTCTAATCTCAAGTATGCTATATAAATGAAAATGATAACAAGACAAGATCAAGAGCCTACCTTGTCCACACGTTCGATGAACACCACCATTGAGCATGCAACTCAAAGCTTTATACCTGCAACTTGTCCTCAAAAACCAAGATACACAATCATATGGTGATAATATATAATGTTAGCATATAAAATAGCGTAATCCATTAACATACATGAAAAATATGCCCATGGAATAATAATTCAAATATTTGCAAGATATCAATTGGACGAGAAAATAGTATTTCTATTAAAATAATCAACATAAGTTTATAGGTGACAAACTTATATGTCAATACATCTAAGAACCAAGAAACTAATTCCCTTCCAGCTGTGTATCCACCACTTCAATCCTCCACCAAAGGAAAGCTCATATAAAGGAGACAATGAGGTTCTCCATCAAAGAAGGAAGAGCTTGGGGGATGAACAATAAGTTCAGAGTTCAAAGGATAAAAGGATGCAGACTCAATGTGAAGTGAAAATTTCTCCAGAGTATCTTTTCTCTCAAAAGTTGAACTCTTCCTCTCTCCACGGCTTGGATATGACTCAATTTATAGCCTTCAAATGGAACTAAAGGGTCGAGTCAGAATGTTTCCAGTATATGGAAGGTCAAGGATCATGGATCTCATGACGTGACATGGAAAAATCACACATTCTTTTTTTATTTTGAGCACCAAACTTGATGTACGTGGGTTGTAGTGGAGAAACTTGCGTATACGCTTGTTGTCTAACTGGTAGGGAGTGTATATGTGGAAAAATGTGTTTTTTTGGCTCTTGAAGGTTAAAAAAGGGGACTTCAAGTCTGCATAGGGAAATGGAAAGGCCATCCAAACAAGTTATATGGGGTGAGGAAAATTTTTCTATAACAAATGCCCCCTAATGTGTGAGGTAAGAGGAGTATCTGCGATGGCCCAAATACATTATAATTCCCAAAAGTGGAGTAATGGAGACTCATCTGGAAGTGCTAGTTACTCATGAGAATATTACAATCCATAATGAATTTGTACACATGGTTGCGAATCTGAATTGCATTGCAGATCCATGTGGAAATATACCAAATAGTTTTTCATGGCCATGAATAGGAAATACAAAGTAGACACATGCCATAGGATGTCATAGTCACGAAAAAGTGTTACACATTATTTTGGTCACCCTGGTGATGTTTCTACAAGCATTTGTTCAGGCTCCCAAAATGATCTTTCTCATGAGAAAAGTGACTGATTTCCTCCTCTATAAAACTTGTTTTTAGAAGGACATCGCAAGCTAGACATATAACGCATTGCGGAAATGCCTGATTTCTACAGGTTGTCCTAAACTTGGCTTGCAGAGTTTCCACAGGCTACTCTATAGAGAGGGTGCGGTGGCATTTGAAGACTAAGGAAAGGACGAAGTTCACGAAGGTTCTAGAAGGGGATCTTCTAGAATATGAGGTGGAATCCGTATGGTTGGGATCCTACTAGCTTCTCTAATTTGGTGAGATCATCCTAATCTCTTTAACCATCTCTCCTTCTCCTATGTAATGATGGGTTTCTCATGGAAAAGGTTAAGCAATAAAGCAAGTAAGTAAGAGAAAGCAAGATCAAGTAAGGAATTTATGAAGGAATAGGTTGAGAATTGTGTGAGGGTTTCTATCTCTATTGATGCTTGAGGTCTCCATTTGTCCATCAAGCTATTGTGGATCACCTTCATACAAGTTTTGAAGCAAGTGTGTGTGTTGGAGCAAAGGACCACCGAAAGGGAACCTTGCAATATCAAGGTTGTTTGTTTGTATCTTCCACTTTTACTTAATATGATACATCGGCATGTTTCTTTCCCATAAAATCATTCTCATTTTATTACACGACTCCTTGATCAGATGCACAAGTTTTCATTAAATATACTATTGTTTCTTTCACTTTGGTTGGTTTGTATTTCATTGTAGGATCAATAGCACAAGAGCACCATAGCAGAGCAAGGACAAAAAAGATATAAGGAAGCGATATTCAAAGTTATGTCACCCATCTCTTCTTTTATAGTAAATTCGATGATTAAAGCTTAGGGAAAGAGCCATGTCTTGTCTTGTTTTGTTCTAGATCCAGGTGGATCTAGGGAGATCAATTTATGTCCGCATTCACTAATTTATCCAATAACAAAATTGGCGACTCCAATGGGGATACAACTTGTTGTGGTTTTTTTTTGTCCATTTTCCTTTAGCCTACCTATTTTCATCTTAAACCAATCTCTGAGTCTGTGGGGGATCCATTCAGACTCTCTGGATCTAAAAGTTCTTTTAGAATCTTTACCCTTTTTCCAATTTTCCTTTGTTTACAAAAATTTCCGCACTGTATCCCATATGTTGCCTGCAGAAACCTTAGATACATGCAACCTAACTGTTTAGACTAGTGTGGTCTTTCTACAACCTACCCTATAGTTAGTCTGCAGAAACCTTTAATTCCCACACTGTACCCTACTGCCGAGCTGTGACATTGCCTGCAAATTTTTTTGGATTGGGTCTTTTTGTCCTCTGCTACCCATTTTTTCTTTGATCACCCAGGAAGAACTTTTAGTGCCAGTACTTGATTATTTTCTGAGTGTAAGACTTGTTGTTGACCGATTTTCAGGGATTGAAAACCCTTCTTCATCATTTTACAAGTTTTTTCTTCTTAACTTTTATCAACAAGGATATAATCTCCGATTTTGAGATCTGAGTGCTTGATTGATGAAAGTCCTTGATTTGATTTAAGGTTTTGGATTGTTTACATTTTCTGGATTGCTTGTTGATTGGAAAGTCATTTTCATTTGCATTTAGCGAAACCCTTTCTTGTCATCTTCATTTTTATCTTCATTGAAAGTTTGATTTGGGTATTTGTTGAGTGTATTGATTTTCTTTGATTAATTTTCCTTTCTTCATTATATCCCTGATTTGGTTTTGGAAAGGAAGAATTAAAGTGATCTATTCTTTGTAGTAATCATTCATAAGAAAAAAATTTGCATTCAATTTTATTTTTTACAAGAGAACAAATTGGAAATTTCATTGCTTATGATTGTTTGAAATTGTGTTCATTCAAGAAAAAGGAATTATATTTCATAGCTTTCGTGTTTTCCGAAGAAATACTTTCTCCCTCTTGTAATTAGAGTTCACCGAACTGAAACATTGCATCATTCATCTCTTTTTGCATATTATTGGGTGAAGGTCTCATACAACATCAATTTCATCTCCATCTCCCTCTTGTGTAAACAACAACCTCTAAAATACTACGTAATTTTAAAATTTATTAGTAACTTTTATTTTCTAGAAACTCTTTCCACCAACATTAGCTAGGCTAGTGCTTTGGAATAGGTTGTGAGGCACACTCTCCAAAGCATAAAACACACTGTAGCATCTTGTGACAGGGAGTGTTCAAATCCACTTGCAACATTTTGTCCTGGAGAGCCCTTCTCACACACAAGGGTCAAACCTGAGGTTGCATTAAGGCTGGTAGAGTTACTCACCTTGCTTTGTTGGTCTTGGTGTAGATATTGCGTGTATTACGGGGGTCACTTGAAGGTATACCCACAATTATGAGTGGAAGCCTTTCGAGTTGATTTCGGGCTAGATACCCTACCCTTGCACATGGATCGGACTGTCGACTGTTTCCCCAGGCACCACTATTGTTCTTGGTAACCTTAGTAGCCTATCTTTTTAGGGTCTTACATGAGGTGACTATGGAGGGGCAAGTCTTCACGGTACCTGGAATCGATGCTGGAAAGACTCACTCGGGCTCCTTGGAGGGTATACCCACTATTATCACCCTATAAGTTATAGGATCAACTGGTGACTGGAATATTATCTCTCTCTAGTGTTTTTTGTTGACAAATGATTTTTAATTCTGCAAATAATTTGAAAAAGAAAAAGAAAAAGAAAAAGAAAAAGAAAAAAGAAAAGAAAAAGAAAAAGAAAAAAGAAAAGAAAAAGAAAAAGAAAAAAGAAAAGAAAAAGAAAAAGAAAAGAAAGAAAAGAAAAATAAAAGAAAGAAAAAGAAAGAAAAGAAAAAGAAAAGAGGGCATAAAAGAATTTCAATAAAGCCCCATGCAATGATAGTAACTTGGTCCATACCTTTCAAGCATGGCCAAGTTCTTTTTTTAAATTGATGTTGATAGGGTTAGTGAATAAGTTTGTCTAAATCTTAGCCAAAGTATCTAGGTTAGATTAGTGAATAAATCTAGCCAGACTGTCTAATCTTGGTCAGATAGCCCTAGGGTAGAGTAAGTTCTTAGCCCAACAGTCTAATCTGGGTTAACTGTCATAGGAAGCTAGGTTAGAATATAGGCTAGTTGCTTTATTTCAATAAAACCAGCTGGATGATCAATGTTGCACCATGTTTCAGATGCTTAAAAAATGGTGTTGGTCTAGCCCCATGGTGGTGTATACATGAAAAGCCTTGGAAAAACCCATGAAATGCACTTATCCTAAGTTCTTTGGCACATGTATTCTCCGCGCCCTCACTTATGCTCAGCTCATATATCAATGGCTTAGATAGTCGCACCCAGATCTACGACGGTCAGACTTTCCCAGACCCCCCTGACCGTTCTATCTTTAATGGAGGGGGGGGGGGTCCGGAATCGTGGATAATACCCGCGCACATCTGGATGGCCCATGTTTAAGCGCGCAGATCTACGGTCTATATTGGATTACAGACCCCCCCATCCATTCTGCCTTTAATGGAGGGGGGGGGTCCGGAATGTGTGATAAAGGGCGCACATGGATCTGCGGTCAAAAAGCCAGTGCACAGATCAACAGTTCAAGTTGTTTTTCGGACCCCCCCAACTAATCTGCCTTTAACTGAAAGGGGGGGGTCCGGAATGGAATCTCTCCTCTGGCGGGCCCCTATCTATATGTGGCGTCAATCTACCGGTCCTCATTCCCATCAGCTCCTACTGACTGACATACCTTCGTCACCTCTTGACCTCACCATATGCCTTTCTAAAGGAGTCACATCCCTTAATTTCTGTCAGTCCTTCTCCCCCATTCGCTCATGGCAAGCCCCCTCACCATGATTTTTACCCCAATCGGTAACTGCCACTTCACCCATCCGTATTCCTTAGTCACCGTCACCTACCATCTCACACTCTAAGTGATCCATTGGCCATTTATTACTAGATAACCTATTCCTTAACCAACTGACATGTTCCTCGTGCCCAACAGACACTTGTTTACTCAAAACTACCCTCACTCTTATTTCCTTCACCATTTACCCACTCATTTCACTAGAGAATTTATACACCGTTGTTCTCCATTTAGTCAGTCGCCCCCACCTACAGTCATCCCCTCTAATGTTGTTTTTTGCAGGTAATGTTGCAGTAATGGCGCCAAAGTCAAAACAAGTAGAAGGAGAGGAGAATCCGTTTCTCCCGCCTCCTTTCAACCTCGACAGGATTCCACTGGTTGACAAAGATCGCTTAATCGTAGACACAAAGTGCGATTTCGATTTCGCAGACCTTCAGTCGTGGCTCAAAGAAGTTTTCCTGGATCAGAGTGACGAAATTGGACTCTGGGAGTCCAACCTACCCCTATATCTCTTTCCTCAGATTCACCCTTTTCCAGAATTTGCCCTCAAGTGCCAAGCCCACTACATTCCTGAGCAAAGAGCCATCGTTTCCTCATCTGGAGAAGTTCTTTTCCTCATCACGCCTGAAACCATCGACCAAATGATGCAAATACCCCGAGATGACTCCGCATCACCTTTTAACCTTGAAATTATCACAAAATTATACTAGAAGATGACTTTCCCGTAAAGAGCTCAAATATTTGAGCTTTTCCTCCCACCATCCGCTCAATTCCCCGCTACAAATCCCCCTTATCCTTTTTCCATGTTTTCAACCAAAGGAAACCATATCATCTCGTCCCTGTGCGCCTTGTTGGGTTACTATTTGGATCAATGGGTAGATGAACCTATCCTGGGATTTTTATCCATTTTCTCCACCAACGAGAAACCCACTACCCAGTTCGACTTCAGGACGTTCCTAGCGAACAATATTCACGAACAGTTGGTAAATTTCACCACGGAAGGTATGTTATGGTATTCTTCCATACTGGCATACTTGTTCGTTTTCTTCCAAGCGGACAAATTTGCCTTTTCCATGCAGAAGATGGATGGAGATGGAAGACCACAGGCAGTGACCGCATGGACCTCCTTGCTCAAGCATAATTCCACAGAGTTCAGTTTCAAGTAGTTCATCGAACAATTCTATCACCTAGTGGTAAGTATGCTTAGTGGCAGGCCCGAGCCTAGGATTAATGATGAAGTTCAGAGGATCCTGCATCTTTCAGATCACACCAAGACCGATGATTGGTATTTATACCAATATCACACTGAGATTAGAGTATATGGGTGCGAGTTGGCCCCATATAATCTTCCTAAATACCTGCCTGTCAGAATTTTCACTCTAGAGTACATAAGGAATATGATAAACTCTGACGATATCCATTTTGTGTCTCTAAAGAAAAAACAACAGCTTAGAATCAAAGGGAAGATTGGCTCTTTCATTTACAACAATCGTGGCGCCGGAGAGGAAGCAGACAAGCTACTGAAGGAAATGAATTTCGTCATGAGTTTCACATGGCACTACGATCCGTGTGGGATTATCTCTGAGAAGAGGGTGAAAAACAAGAATATCCCATATGTCCACGAGTCTAGGCCTGAAGTGGAGAAATTCGCAAACCAGACGGTATGGGAACCAAACACTTTGGTCGAAGCAGAACAGCAGGATCCCCCAGCCACTGTATCACAAACAACCACACCACAGGTTCCGAAAGAGAAAAGGCCTAGGCAAGATTTGTCACCACCTATCACTGAAGTGTCGTCAGAATAATTCCAACTGCATACCAAGAGGTCTAAAACCATTTCGTCTCCTGACCCGACTGGGGAAAAGGAAGTTTCGTCTACTACAGTGACCAAGGTTGATAGGCCACCCCTCAGTGCAAGCCTCCAACATATCATAACCTCAGCGTTGCCGAAGAAATCTACAGATACTCCATCAACCACCCAACGAGGCAAGGTAGGACCGAAGCTGAGCATCTTTGAAAAATATGATCTGATCAATAAAAGGAATCAGACTCTGACCAGTAGCACTTGCGCCCAGTTCTGGAAGCAGACGTCAACTGCACAACATAGGCTGCTATCGGCATTTGACACTGAGAAGAGCAGAATGCATATGGCATTCCTCCAAGCACAGGTGCCAGATTCAAAGGTAATCACTGATTACAAAAGGGCCACGTTTGAATTCCAGACTAAGGATGTGCATCCAGCCGATCAGATGAATCTGCACAAGAAAACATGAGAAATGGTTTTCTATACACTGGCACATGCTTCCACCATTGCGTCCAAATTGCAAGTGTCCCTGAACAACGTCCAAACACAGTTGAAGTTAGAGAAGATATCGTCCTTTGCCAAGGACAACAGAATCAAGACTTTGGAGGAATTGGTCCTTAAAATCGGGTACAATCCCTCGAACGTGAAAGAAATCGAGGATATGATTAAAAAGAAAAGTGCTGACATAGAATCCTTGAGGAAACAATTGAAACTCCCACCAACAGAAGATTCACAGGCGAAGGACATAGCAAAGACAGAAGGAGAAAAAGAGGAGATGCTCAAACTAATCATGGAGTAGAATGCACAACTAAAGGAAATGGAAGCTAAGATGGAGAAGCTGGTAAAAGAGAAAGAATAGCGAAAGCCAATGGAAGTCATTCCATTGAGTGCAGTTCCACTTTCAGGAGTAAGAACAACATCAGTAGTAGAAGTCCCATCGACAAATCCACTGACATCTCTGGAAAAGACAGCCGAATTGGCTAAGTCTATGGAAAAGATGAACCTGCAGAAAACATAGATTAGCAGACTCAAGAAGGAGATTGAGAACCTTCAGGAACTCAAATCTTCCTATCAGATTAGCCTCTCCAAGGAAAAGTAGGTGTCAGACCAGCTCAAACAAGAGTTACAACAGCTCCAGAAGCAAACAGTGGCAGGTAAAACTCTGGTCGAAGTTAAAGAAATTGTTTGGACAGACATCACCAAGTCTATGAACGAGATATGGCCAATGATACAGATCATGTTTGAGAAAAATGAGTTGGTGCAGAGAAGCAAACAGGCCATTGAGAAGATCAGATCAGAATTGGGAGAGATGCCCACACAAGCTAATGAAATCATCAAGTTCCTAAATTCTAAGACCAAGGAGGAGCTGGAAGAGCTGGAAATTGAAGATAGAACATAGACCATCCTTTAGGTAAAAGTTTATCGAAGGCTACTCAAAGTCAACGTGCCCAATCATCTTCGATGGGAAGAACTCTGTGATCTGATCGAGTAGCAAATGAGCTATCCCAGCCCAGTCATTTTTCCATTCAGATGAGGTCATGCAGAGGCCTCACCAACGATTCACCCAGAAAATAGCATGCAATTGTGACACATCATCAAGCAGTTCCTAAATTTCTGAAATTTGTTAAGTTAGTTAGGCCAGAAATAGATTTAGCACGTCCTGGTCTTTGATGACAGGATTGTTTGTAATTTTGAGTTATAAATACTTCATCTTTCGAAGTATTGAGGGTTGTTGATCTTCACGCCCTGCAAGCTATTAGACTGTAATATTTTTGAAGAGATCTCCCATTAATACAAAGAGGCATTTTACAGGATTCTTGCATGTATTCACTGGTGATGTTTTTCTCTCCAAGTTAAATGTTATTCTCGCTTTTTTATCACACTTTTTTCTAAATCTAATCTTTGGAAGTAATGAACGTTGCAGGATTTATCTCGTATACCCTGTTTCTGACTTAAAATATTTTTAGTGTTTTATCTTCTCATTTTACAATAAAGAAATTCTTAACTGCTTCTTTGTTGTAATTGTCTTTCTCATATGCTCTGCTATTCCTCATTTATGCTACTAAAGAATCCAGTGATTACATTATCTCGCCCCGTGAAAGATTCCTTTGTTTTTCTGGTTTGGATTTCATTTTTACGACACAGACTCCATAGCCCAATGGATGTGTAAACTATCTCAACCAACTTGACAAATACTATGACAACAAAACTGACTTATTTATTTATCTAGCCTAATATTTAAAAAGTTTGAAACATATCTAAATCATATAGAGAGATCCCTCTCTAAAGTTGGAAGGGCTAGATCCTAGCTTCAAAAGCGGTTGGATAAAGTTACCTCTCATAGATTTCTTCTTCCTAACAACCTCTAGGAAATTTACAGAGTGCTAACATAGTGGCGACCATACGGGGGAAAGAACATAACTAAATATTTATAGCTTCACGTTTTCTTTTCCCTAGAAGAAAAGTTTGTTCCTGAAATATTGCAAATCTGAGAAGAAAGTGATGTTTAGAGGTTGATTAAAATTTGTACATATTATTTTCAGAATTGTAAAACTAAAAAGTATATATATAAAAATCAAACAAGAAATCTGGCTCCCAAGAAAGTTTATACTCGATCTCATCCAGACCCAGAACCTGCGATAGTAACAGATAACCCAGAACAATTGCTCAAGAAAAAGACCGTAGCTGAAGGTTCAGTAAGTCATACTCCCTTTCATAAGTCCCTTTCCTTTTCAGGGGAGCTCGTTACCTTTCAAAACCCTGACTTTGACACCCTTTCCGAACAAAGCCTGGTTAGGACAAGATCCGATAGTTTTGTGACTAAAATCATTTTGGACCCAACCATTTTGCAACCCCAGACTCCTGAAGTTCTATCTACCACTGCTAAACAACAAACCACTCCCTCGGTGCTAGCCAGTCCCTTCTCGTCCTCGTCTTCGGTCGCTACCTCGCCTATCATCCAGTTTGTTATCCCACCTCCTCCACCTATCATGGCAGCCAGATACACTCCCTTGGTGTTGGCCGCGCCTCTTCATGCTATGCCCCAAGACTATCAAGCAAGACTCCCACAGTTCGATGGAATAGGACCTTTGAACGCCCAACAACACGTTGATAAAATGAATGATTGTTTTGACCTGCACAAAGTAGATGAGGCTGACATTCAAATGAGATTGTTTGCCCAAAGTTTGACACGTGATGTTAAGAAATGGTATAAAGGTTTGCATGCCGCCTCAGTCCTTGACCTTACCACATTTCAAAGGAGTTTTCTAGATAGATGGGAGGTAAAGAAAAACCCTCTCCACATATTGTCAGAATACGAAAATATTAGAAGAAATCAAGGTGAGACAGTACAAGATTATTGCACTCGTTTCAATAACATGTACAATGAAATCCCAGCCGAAATCAAACCTCCACAGGGTTTGGCATTGATAAAATTTCCTGATGGTTTTGACACCGATATGTTGTACCAACTAAGGGAAAGAAATTCTACCACCCTGGAAGACATACAGAAAAGTGCAATAAGTGTGGAAGCCAATCTGTTGGAAAAAAGGGCACGATAGAGGTCAGAGAGGAGAGTCACAATTAAAGAAGAACCTTCCACATCAACCTCTAATTCCAAATTGGATTCCTTGGCCAGAGCAATGGAAAGAATGATGGAAAGACTTACTGTATCAGAAACAAATCCTCTGAGAGAAAACCCACCAGCTCCTCAAGTTTGGAATCTTAACTTCAGGAGAAACCCTCCTCAAATCAGACAGAGAGATCCTAGGGATCAAAGAGAGCAGAGAGGTCCGGATCAACAGATCAGACCTCCCCTACAAGAAAATTATGCTGATGAAGGAGAGGAATTGATTGAGGAACTAGAGGATACTCACATAAATCTCATGGGCATTCACGATAACGGAGCTATTTTCATTACCCAAGAAGAGCAAGAACTTTTTCTTCTCAATCAAACAAAAGTAAGTGAAGAAGCTGAAGATGCCGAACAGAAGGCATTCGAAAATGCCATTTTGGAGGTACACTGACAGTACAATCTACGAAGTAAAAAGACAGAAGGAAGTTCCCCAAAAAAGATGATTGAAATGAAGAAGGTAGTCGAAGCCAAAAAAACCTCTTAGCCATCTGTCGAGAAGATTCCTGAGAAGAGTACTGTCGAAGTTCCTGCAAAAAGAAACCTTACTATTCTGAAAAGATCGCCGCAGCCTGAGGTTTCATCAATTAATCAACCAATTACTTCTGGCCAGAAGAATGTGGTAGACAAACTAGAATTTATGAGCCAAAGTAGAGTCCCTACACCTTTCAGCCTCGAAGGGGAATTAGCCAAAGTAAAAATTCCCATTCCACTTTCCGAGTTGATGAACAAAGATGCTTATCATTCATAAGAGATTAAAGCGTTGACCATTGAACCTGATATAGGTACAAAGGCCTTAACCATTGGATTAGCAAATCATTCAGACATTGTGAACCTTACCGATGATCAACCTGAACTTCTATTCAGACCTGAAGTAGATGATCAAGCCGATAATGGTGCTGTCGCCCCTTTTTACATCAGTCTAAATATACATGACCTGATCTTGCATAATGCTATGCTAGATTCGGGTGCTTCCCATAATATGATGCCTAAAGCAGTGATGGAGAAACTGGGACTGGAGGTCACCAGACCTTACAAGGATTTACACTCATTTGACTCCAGTAAAGTTAGATGTATTGGTTTGATCAAGGATCTGTGTATCACCCTGGTTCAGATTTCTGCAAAGAGCATGGTCATGGATGTGGTAGTTGCAGACATTCCCCCGAAATATGGAATGTTGTTATCCCGGTCTTGGGGAGCTAAGTTGAGAGGTACCCTGCAACTAGATATGTCATATGCCACTATCCCAGTTTTCAAGAAACAAAGAAGGCTATACAGAGAAACATTAATGAAATACATGGTCAATAGCCAAGAAAAACCGCACAACTATCCTCTCTACTCCACGCATTCTGACTTGGACTCTTTTATCCTGTATAACGATGGTGACATGAGAGAGCAAATCAATCAACTGGGAGAAGATACATCTTGTCTAGAAAAAGGTCAAGAAATCATCGAGGTAGAAAGAAAGAAAAATGTGATAACTGAAGAATTACCGACAGATTTCTGGAGCATGGATTTTGATGGAGCAGTAAGCAAAGAAGGAGTCAGAGTGGGAGTTTGGTTGCACAATCACAGAACCAAGTATTCAGAAAACCATTCTTACAAATTAAATTTCCAATGCACTAACAATATCACCGAGTATGAAGCCTTGATGCTCGGTCTGAAACTTTAGAAAAGAGTTGGTGCCAAACAGATTTTGGTAAGAGGTGATTCTGAGTTAATAATCAAACAAATTAAAGGTGAGTATGTTGCGAAACATCCCCGTCTTAGAGCTTATAGGAATGTTGCTCTTGATGCCCTTAGATGTTTCACTGAAGTTGATTTGCAGGTAATGCCCAGGGGACAAAACATTTTGGCAGATGGATTGGCTACGTTAGCAGCCACATGTAAGATTCCTTTTCGCTCTACTCGCCCATACACGGTAGAGGTGAAGTGCAGACCAACCATTCCTGACAATATCAGGTACTGGAAAGTGTTTGGTAATGATGATCAAATCGAATACTTTTTGCAGTGTAAAAATGATTTTGAATGTACAAATATAGATTTAGAGAACGAAGATGAAAATGTAAAAAGATCTGATTTTGAAAATGATAGTGTAAATAGCGTAGATTTAGGAGAATTAGGCGATGATGAGATGGAGACCGATATTTTGCATTTGAAAAGTAATGTTTTACCTAGGGGTCTAGTTCCTTTAGAGGACTTGTTTGATTTTAACGATGTAGCCAAAAAACCGAAAATTGAAGCCAGTGGACAAGAAGTAGAAGATTGTAATATAGGGACAGAAGAGAAACCCAGGATGGTCAAATTGTCCAAATCATTACCCCCTGAGAAAAAACTCAAATACATTGAGCTGTTCAAAGAATATTCATATGTCTTTGCCTGGGGTTATGAGGATTTGAAAGCTTATGATACCAGCATCATACAACATAGGATTCCAATAAAAGAAGAGCAAAAACCGTTCAGATAGAAACTTAGGAGAATTAATCCCAAGTTACTCCCCCTGATAGAAAAGGAAATAAAAAAAATGTACGATGCCAAAATCATAGTCCCGTTACATTTTTCCAAATGGGTCTCCAATTTGGTCCCAACACATAAGAAATCTAGGGAAATCAGGCTTTGCATTGATTTCCAAAATCTGAATAAGGTCTCCCTGAAGGACAATTACCCCTTGCCAAAAATGGACCACATACTACAAAGGGTAGTCAGATCCAGTCGAATCTCGTTGTTGGATGGGTTCTCGGGTTATAATCAGGTCCTCGCTCACCCATATGACCAAGACAAAACCACTTTCACTACACCATGGGGCACTTTCATGTATGTGAAAATGCCTTTCGGTTTGATGAACGCTAGAGCCAGCTTCCAGAGAGCGATGGACATCGCCTTTGTGGAAGAATTAGGTAAATTTATTGTCATCTATCTGGATGATGTAACTGTGTTTTCCCAATCTGATGACGAGCACCTACGACATCTCAAACGAGTCTTTGAGAAATGCAGGAGGTTTGGAATTTCTTTAAATCCTAAGAAGAGCCTTTTTGGACTAGAGGAAGGAAAACTGCTAGGGCACATAATCTCTAAGGACAGAATCAAAATAGACCCTAGCAGAATTGAGGCCATACAAAAATTAGAACACCCAAGAAACATCAAAGAATTACAATCTTTTATCGGAAAAATAAACTTTCTACAAAGATTCATACCCAATCTGGCTGAGCTCCTCAGAAACATTACAAATATGTTAAAAAGGGATGTAAAAATAAAATGGGACACCGAATCCAGAAAGACTTTCGAACAAGTCAAACGAGCACTCACACAGGCCCCCGTCTTGATCAGTCCTGATTTTACCAAGGATTTCTATCTTTTTTCTTTCGCTTCCGAACATACCATTGCAACGGTATTGCTACAGAAGAACAACGAAGGGTATGAACATCCCATAACCTTCTTCAGTAAGGCATTAAGAGATGCTGCTTTGAATTACAAGATAATGGAGAAACAAGCTTTTGCCTTGGTAAAAGCCATAAAAGATTTTAGAGTCTACATTCTCCATTCCCACACCATTGCATATGTTCCGAATGCGGTAGTAAAAGACATTTTGATCCAGGACAATCCGGATGGAAGAAGAGGAAAATGGATTGCTATCATTTTAGAATATGACATAGAGATTAAGCCTACGAAACTAATTAAAGGTTAAGGTCTAGCAAAATTAATGGTTGAATCAAATTTCCATGCTCTTGACATTAATTTCTTAGTTGCAGCAGATGAACAGGGCAAGACGGTGACTCCAAGCGTGAGAGAGGTATTTCTCAACTCTCCATGGTACGCAGACCTAATATTTGTTTTGTATAATTTACAAGCTGCCCCTGGTTTGACTAAGACTAAAGCTAGGTTTTTGAAGTTGAAAGCATTAAAATTTTGCATTCTAGAAGGCAATCTGTACTGGAAAGATCCTGGAGGTATTCTATTAAATTGTTTATTGAAAGATGAAGCTGACAAAGTGTTACAAGAATTTCATGCAGTAGAATGTGGTGTCCATATGAACTGGAAGGTCACAACCAAAAAAATCCTCAGAGCTGGATTCTATTGGCCCACCCTTTTCGCTGATGTACATCATAAAGTGACTTCATGTCATCAATGTTAGCTATTTGAAGGCAAAAGGAAACTCCTTCCTCTCCCCCTGAAACCGATCTCAGTTGAAGCCCCTTTCCAGCAATGGGGATTGGACTTCATTAGAGAAATACACCCCCCTTCTTCAGGCCAACATGGGTGGATTCTTACTGCCACATATTATCTTACAAAATGGATCGAAGCAGTACCAAGCAGGCAAGCCACTGATTCTGTTATTATTAAATTCCTTGAAAATAATATCTTGTCTCGCTTTGGATGTCCTAGAAAGATTATAACTAATAATGCCGCTACTTTTGGATCGAAGAAACTCATAGATTTATGCAACCAGTATCACATTGGTTTGGGACATTCCACAACTTACTACCCTCAGGGGAATGGGCTGGAAGAATCTTCAAACAAAACCCTGGTAAACATCATCAAGAAGACATTGCAGGAAAACAAGAAGTCGTGGCATAACAAGTTGGTGTTCACATTATGGGCTGACAGACTGACCACCAAAAGGTCAATCGGTATGTCACCATATCAACTGGTCTATGGCACATAAACAATTTTTCCCACTTCCTTAGGAGTCCCTGTCATGAAATTGCTTCAAGACATACAAGCCGAGCCAAATGACTCACAAAGAAGGATCAATCAGATGATCCATTTGTAGCAGTCTAGGGAAGAAGTATTCAACAAGACTTAGGTAGTCCAAGAAAGCATCAAGAAGATTTTTGACAAAAGAACCAAGGAAGATGATTTTGAGCTAGGGGATTTGGTGCTGAGATGGGACGCCAGAAATGAAGACAAGGGAAAGCATGGAAAATTTGATAGTCTGTGGAAAGGACCATACATGATTCAAGCATTCAGGGGAAACAACACTTTCTTGCTAAACAACGCTGATGGGACAGATTTGCCAGGAGGACCTGTAAATGGAAAAACGCTGAAGCATTATTTACCGCCTCAGTAGAGACTCGAGGTTTCACTCTCCATTGTACATACCATCTTTATTTTTCACCTACATTTTCTGAGTGAATAACTTTAGTCAGTTGGTTGAAGTCCGAAGAGAAGGCCCTAAGCCGTTGGCCATTGTTCTTCCATTTTTTGAGAATAAAACCAATCAATCAACGAAGGCGACTAGGCAGAAATTTTTAGAACGTCAGGAACCAGGATTCTTGGCACTTCACAGGGAAAGTACCATCCCCAGGTGGAGCCACTGTTATCACCCTATAAGTTATAGGATCAACTAGTGACTGGAATATTATCTCGCTCTAGTGTTTTTTGTTGAAAAATGATTTTTCATTCTG
>JASDQU010688073.1:105590-117501 GCA_032191745.1 Picea mariana
CTTGGTCCATACCTTTCAAGCATGGCCAAGTTTTTTTTTTAAATTGATGTTGATAGGGTTAGTGAATAAGTTTGGCTAAACCGTTTAATCTTAGCCAAAGTATCTAGGTTAGATTAGTGAATAAATCTGGCCAGACTGTCTAATCTTGGTCAGATAGCCCCAGGGTAGAGTAAGTTCTTATCCCAACAGTCTAATCTAGGTTAATTGTCATAGGAATCTAGGTTAGAATATAGACTAGTTGCTTTATTTCAATAAAACCAGTTGGATGATCAATGTTGCACCATGTTTCAAATGCTTAAAAAATGGTGTTGGTCTAGCCCCATGGTGGTGTATACATTTAAGGCTTGGAAAAACCCGTGAAATTCACTTATCCTAAGTTCTTTGGCACATGTATTCTTCGCGCCCTCACTTATGCTCTGCTCATATATCAATGGCTCAGATAGTCGCACCCAGATCTACGACAGTCAGACTCTTTCAGACCCCCCTGACCGTTCTATCTTTAACGGAGGGGGGGGGGTCTGGAATCGTGGATAATACCTGTGCACATCTGGACGGCCCATGTTTAAGCATGCAAATCTACGGTCTATATTGGATTCCGGACCCCCCGTCCATTATGCCTTTAATGGAGGGGGGGGGGGCGGAATGTGTGATAAAGGGCTCACATAGATCTGTGGTAAAAAATCCAGTACACAGATCAATGGTTCAAGTTGTTTTTCAGACCCCCCCCGACTAATCTGCCTTTAACTGAAAGGGGGGGGGTCTAGAATGGAATCTCTCCTCTAGCGGGCCCCTATCTATACGTGGCGTCAATCTACCGGTCCTGAGTCCCATCGCCTCCTACTGACTGACATACCTTCATCACCTCTTGATGTCACCATCCACCTTTCTAAAGGAGTCACATCCCTTAATTTCTGTCAGTCCTTCTCCCCCATTCGCTCGTGGAAAGCCCCCTCACCATGATTTTTACCCCAATCGGTAACCACCACTTCACCCATCTGTATTCCTCAGTCACTGTCACCTGCCATCTCACACTCTAAGTGATCCGTTGGCCATTTATTACTGGATAACCTATCCTTTAACCAGCTGACGTGTTCCCCATGCCCAACGGACACCCATTTACTCAAAACTACCCTCACTCTTCTTTTCTTCACCATCTACCCACTCATCGCACCAACGAATTTCTACACTGTTGTTCTCCATTTAGTCAGTTGCCCCCACCTACAGTCCTCCCGTATAACGTTGTTTTTTGCAGGTACTATTTCTGTAATGGCGCCAAAGTCAAAATAAGAAGAAGGAGAGGAGAATCCATTTCTCCCGCCTCTTGTCGACCTCGACAGGATTCCACTGGCTGACAAAGATTGCTTAATTGTAGACACAAAGTGCGATTTAGATTTCGCAGACCTTTAGTCATGGATCAAAGTTTTCCTGGATCAGAGTGATGAAATTGGACTCTAGGAGTCCAACCTACCCCTATATCTCTTTCCTCAGATTCACCCTTTTCCATAATTTGCCCTCAAGTGCCAAGCCCACTACATTCTCAAGAAAAGGGCCATCGTTTCCTCGTCTGGAGAAGTTCTTTTCCTCATCACGCCTGAAACCATCAACCAAATGATGCAAATACCCTGAGATGACTCCGCATCACCTTTTAACCTTAAAATTCTTACAGAATTATACCAGAAGATGACTTTCCCCTAAAGAGATCAAATATTTGAGCTTTTCCTCCCACCATCCACTCAATTCCCCGCTACAAATCCCCCTTATCCTTTTTCCATGTTTTCAACCAAAGGAAACTAGATCATCTCGTCTCTGTGCGCCTTGTTAGGTTACTATTTGGATCAGTGGGTAGATGAACCCATCCTGGGATTTTTGTCCATTTTCTCCACCGACGAGAAACCCACTACCCAGTTCGACTTCAGCACATTTCTGATGAACAATATTCATGAACAGTTGGTAAATTTCACCATGGAAGGCATGTTTCGGTATTCTTCCATACTGGTGTACTTGTTCGTTTTCTTCCAAGCGGACAAATTTGCCTTTTCCATGCAGAAGAATGATGGAGATGGCAGACCCCAAGCAGTGACCGCATGGACCTCCTTGCTCAAGCATAACTCCACAGAGTTTAGTTTCAAGCAGTTCATCGAACAATTCTATCACCCAGTGGTAAGTATGCTTAGTGACAGGCCCGATCCTAGGATTAATGATGAAGTTCAGAGGATCTTGCATCTTTCAGATCACACCAAGACCGGTGATTGGTATTTATACCAATATCACATTGAGATCAAAGTATATGGGTGTGAGTTGGCTCCGTATAAGCTTCCTAAATACCTGCCCGTCAGAATTTTCTCTCTGGAGTACATAAGGCAGATGATAAACTCTAACGATATCCATTTTGTGTCTCTAAAGAAAAAAAAACAGCCCATAATCAAAGGGTAGATTGGCTCTTTCATCTACAACAATTGTGGCACCGGAGAGGAAGAAGACAAGCTACTGAAGGAAATGAAGTTCGTCACGAGTTTCACATGGCACTACGATCCATGTGGGATTATCTCTGATATGAGGGTGAAAAACAAGAATATCCCATATGTCCACGAGTCTAGGCCCGAAGTGGATAAATTCACAAACCAGACGGTATGGGAACCAAACACTTTGGTCGAAGCAGAACAGCAGGATCCCCCGGCCACTATATCACAAACAACCACACCACAGGTTTCGAAAGAGAAAAGGCCTAGGAAAGATTTGTCACCACGTGTCACTAAAGTGTCGTCAGAAGAATTCCAACTGCATACCAAGAGGTCTAAAACCATTTTAGCTTCTGACCCGGCTGGGGAAAAGGAAGTTTCGTCTACTACAGTGACCAAGGTTGATAGGCCACCCCTCAGTGCAAGCCTCCAACATATCATAACCTCAACGTTGCTGAAGAAATCTACAGATACTCCATCAACCACCCAGCGAGGCAATGTAGGACTGAAGCTGAGCATCTTTGAAAAATATGATTTGATCAAGAAAAGGAATCAGACTCTGACCAACAGCACTTGCGCCCAGTTCTAGAAGTAGATATCAACTGCACAACATAGGCTGCTATCGACATTTGACACTGAGAAGGGTAGAATGCATATGGCATTTCTCCAAGCACAGGTGCTAGATCCAAAGGTAATCACTGATTACAAAAGGGCCACCTTTGAATTCTAGACTAAGGATGTGCATCCGGCCGATCAGATGGATCTGCACAAGAAAACATGAGAAATGGTTTTCTATACGCTGGAAAATGCTTCCACCACTGTGTCCAAATTGCAAGTGTCCCTATGCAACGTCCAAACACAGTTGAAATTGGAGAAGATATTGTTCTTTGCCAAGGACAACAGGATCAAGAATTTGGAGGAATTGGTCCTTAAGATTGGGTACGATCCCTCAAATGTGAAAGCAACTGAGGAGATGATTAAAAAGAAAAATGTCGACATAGCATCCTTGAGGAAACAATTGAAACTCCCACCAACAGAAGATTCACAGGTGAAGGACATAGTAGAGACGAAAGGAGAAAAAGAGGAGATGCTCAAACTAATCATGGAGCAGAATGCACAACTAAAGGAAATGGAAGCTGAGATAGAGAAGATGGTAAAAGAGAAAGAACAATTGAAGCCAATGGAAGTCATTCCATTGAGTGTAGTTCCACTTTTAGGAGTAAGCACAACATTAGTAGCAGAAGTCCCATTGACAAATCCACTGACATCTCTGGAAAAGACAGCCGAATTGGCTAAGTCTATGGAAAAGATGAACCTGCAGGAAATAGATATTAGTAGGCTCAAGAAGGAGATTGAGAACCTTCAGGAACTCAGATCTTCCTATCAGATCAACCTCTCCAAGGAAAAGTAGGTGTCAGACCAGCTCAAACAAGAGTTACAACAACTCCGGAAGCAAACAGTGGCAGGTAAAACTCTGGCCGAAGTTAAAGAAAGCGTTTGGACAGACATCACCAAGTCTATGAACGAGATATGGCCAATAATACAGATCATGTTCGAGAAAAATGAGTTGGTGTAGAGAAGCAAATAGGCCATTGAGAAGATTAGATCGGAATTGGGAGAGATGCCCACATAGGCTAATGAAATCATCAAGTTCTTAAATTCTAAGACCAGGGAGGAGCTGGAAGAGCTGAAAATTGAAGACAGAACAAAGACCATCCTTGACGTCAAAAGAGTTTTGACCAAGAGAGGATTAATGATTTAACTTGAAGAAAAGGTTCAGGCTATGGACCTAGGGGTACAAAGGTTTTTTAGTAAGATTGAGGCTCTACAGAAGAAAGGTCTTCCTGGTCTGAAGGTAATCAATGACAAATTGATGACACTCCCAGACTAGAAAAAGAGACTGGCCGATGTGGATAAGGATAGTTCAAAGTTTTCAGGAATTCAAGGTAGCATCATTGGAAAGGAATTTCAAGATGTGCTTCAGTGGGACATTAGTATTCAGCATGAGATTTGATACATCTTCGTCACCAAACCTACCTTCGCCAAGTACACAGAAATGAATGAAGTTTATCGAAGGCTACTCAAAGTCAACATGCCTAGTCATCTTCGATGGGAAGAACTCTGTGATATGATCGAGTAGAAGATGAGCTGTCCTAGCCTAGTCATTTGTCCATACAGATGAGGTCTTGCAGAGGCCTCACCAACGGTTCACCCAGAAAACAACATGCAGTTCTGACACATCATCAAGCAGTTCCTAAATTTCTGAAATGCGTAAAGTTAGTTAGGCTAAAAATAGATTTAGCTCGTCTTGGTCTTTGATGACATGATTGTTTGTAATTTTGAGTTATAAATACTTCATCTTTATAATTATTGAGGGTTGTTGATCTTCACGCCCTGCAAGCTATCAGACTATAATATTTTTGAAGAGATCTCCCATTAATACAAAGAGGCATTTTACAGGATTCTTGCATGTATTCACTGGTGATGTTTTTCTCTCTAAGTTAAATGTTATTCTCGCTTTGTTATCACACTGTTTTCTAAATCTAATCTTTGGAAGTAATGAACGTTGCAGGATTTATCTCGTATACCCTGTTTCTGACTTAAAAGATTTTTAGTGTTTTATCTTCTCATTTTACAATAAAGAAATTCTTAACTGCTTCTTTGTTGTAATTGTCTTTCTCATCTGTTCTGCTATTCCTCATTTATGCTACTAAAGAATCCAGTGATTACATTATCTCGCCCTGTGAAAGGTTCCTTTGTTTTTCTTGTTCGGATTTCATTTTTATGACATGGACCCCATAGCCCAATGGATGTGTAAACTATCTCAACCAACTAGACAAACACTACGATAACAAAACCAACTTATTTATTTATCTAGCCTAATATTTAAAAAGTTTGAAACATATCTAAATGATATAGAGAGATCCCTCTCTGAAGTTGGAAGAGCTAGATCCTAGCTTCAAAAGTGGTTGAATAAAGTTACCTCTCGTAGATTTCTTCTTCCTAACAACCTTTAGGAAATAAATAGAGCGCTAACAGCCACGATTATGTGTGGGATCTTGCACTGGGGGGTAAGTCCGTTAAGCAGGTCATCAACGTAACTTTTCCACCCGCTCTATCCTAGCCCCTTCTTGTATCAACTTTGCAACGTTGGATTTCATCACCAACTAGTGACTTAGAAATAAGAAGGTTTGTTTCCTTGGTTTGATTTCTATAATTTATTAGCGAGTGTTGTTTGTTTCCGTAATTGGCCATAGGTTTTTTTCATAAAATATTTGGTTTGGCCAACATCGACCCTCCACGTCATTCATGTAGGATGCAAGGACTAACCTCGAAAGATCTAGAGGGTTATCTCCCTTTGCCTCCTAATACACCAGAGGGCTCTCCTCAACAGAGCGAGGTCCATGACACTGTAACCTCACAAAAGGAAGGTTCCGCTTCTTTAGAAAGTTTTGAATTATTTCCTATTCTCTAGAGACTTTCCGCATTCTTCCTGGATACGAGAGATGTATTCTTCAGCTGAATTCATTAGGAGAAATTTTTGTTGATACTTCTGGAATACTGACCAGACCCCATACATGCCCTGGAGCCGAGAATCCCCTTTGGACTACAGACATATTTAGAAGCCCGCCTCGCACGGTGTGGGACTTTTACAGCTTAGGGGCAGGTTCTGATACACCTGTCATCTCCCAACTACCCGAAACATCTGTTACCTACACGATACCTTTAGACCATTTTTTGGTACAAGTAGCAACATCACCGTCGTTCCAGACACATAGTCAGTTGGTCGTAGCTCGAATTTTTCTCTCCAAATGGCCCATTCTACTATGGTACCACACGTTACGACTATTCCTACCAGGAATGTGGTGGTTAACCAAGCTCCCATTGGCACACCACTCTCATCTAGACCTATCCTATTTCTTCCTCCTATCACACTTTGAATCCTTCCACTGCCATCCCTACCCAGGTTCCATCTGGAGTTTCTGGACTTTTTGTTCCACCTGGGTACAATGCTGCTATCGGTTTTGTTCCTTCATCGTCCCAGGTCCTGTCTAAAGGGTCTTATCCACCTTTTCCTGAAGGATATAGCCCTAGTGGCTCCAATCCAATTGGAAGCACCCATCATTCGTTCACTTCATGTTACCAGATTCCCGTTGGAGGGAAATCTCATGTTGGGGGGTATCTTCCACTTGGAGGACAACCTCAGGTTGGACTCTACAACCCACTTTATGGACAGAACACATTGGGATCACTAGCCCAAATTTGGAACCATCTTTCCCAAAGAAATCCACAATCATCTTGGGGGAAACAACCTCAAGTCACCTCTTTTGTACCCCCTCACTCTAGCCAACTGTATCCCGTTTCTTTAAATCCCACTTTGGGCCCACACGTTCACTCTAGTGTCCCTTTTCAAGGGAACATTTTCAACCAACCCAACCCCATGGGCTACATGCCTCCACATCCATGTCTGAATCTGTCAGTTACTTCGACTTACATGTAGACTGCTTATGGTCCTACTAGTTTACCGATGGTACTTACTCCCCAAAGTCACCAATACCCTTAAGTGAATCGACAATTTCCCTTTTTAGACACTTTGGATTTACCCAACTTGTCTAGAATCTTGAATGATTCTATCTTACATTCTCCCCATTGGCCCGTTATACCAGCCAAGTTACTGTTCGACATTCCCAAATTTGACTGTAAACCAGGAGAATACCCAAACAACCATGTTATGAATTTTTACCTTTGGTGCTCGTCCAACTCTTTGATGGACAAATCCATTTGGTTACTAATTTTCCAATGAACTTTCACGGGTTCGACTGCAAAGTGGTATATAGAATTATCGTGAGGCTTCTTTAATGACTTCAACACCCTCGCCATGGATTTTCTCACACATTACCAATTGCCCATCCGCTACAAGGCATGAATCGAGATTTTAAGTTCCTTTAAGTAATCCTCTGTCACTCACATTTCCAATCACATTCATGAGTGGAGACGGAGGAGACACTTGATCAAACTCGAACTTCCTGATCAATTATTGGCTGAATGGTTCACGAAATCATTCGTCAATAATATCTCCCATGATATTTCCATGGGTGGAGTTGTCACTGAAGAGCAAGCGCTTAGTCACGCTCAATACCTAGATCTCGTTTATTCGCAAACATGCACTCTTTATGACTTACTCCCTAATTCTCCTCACCCTTCTACCACCTCTACCTCAACAACCCCAACAACTTCTCATGTTGTCGATGGTGTGATTGGCAATTTCCACGCTGATGCTAAATCCACGTTAGCCACTCACACCAATCCAAAATCTACTACTTCTAATGTTTAAAATGCTCTTACTCCTACTCCTTCCATCGAAAAAACTTTCGAGGTTAACTCCATTGAATCCGCCCCTACCGGCAAAAATACATCTAAAAAGGAAAGGGTAAGAATAAGTAGGATATAAATAATAATCCACAATCCCATAAACCCAAGACATAGTCTTCTGATGATAAGGATAAGCGTAAACCTCGATATCCTTGCCTTATCTGTGGTGATGATCACTACACAAAATATTTTCCAAGACACACTGAGGTCACTAAGTTCCTTCAAGGGACCGGAAAACCTCCCACACCTGCCATTTTGTCACAACCTTTCCCTTCTCAACAGTAGGCACAATTGGTCATTCATGACTAAACCTCTCCTTCCACCACTTCGTATGTCCTTATGTGTACTAGTAATTCTACCAAGAACAATGTTACAATCACCACTCGAGCCAAATATTATTCTCCTTCAAAGGAGAAAGTTGAAAATTTACCACCTTTGTTGGTTTAACCACCTCCTTCAACTTCACCTCCCAACGATCCTCTTCATCTCGAATGACCGGGTCCCGATACAGTTCTCCACCCTCCCCCAAAGGGCATTGTTTGGAAGTCTGCCTTTAATCCACATGCGTGTGTTGCTCAAAACTACAACATTGTAGAAGATATTGCGCAAGCACCCTCTGCGATGTCAGCTCTCAAAGTCCTTCAAATTTGTCTTGCTCAACGAAAGGCACTGTTAAAGGCCATTGGTGGAATTGATCCCACAAATATGAATTTGATAATATTTGACTTGGAAGACCACATTCCAAGGCTACCTCCTCAGTTAGCATTTCAGATTCAAGTTGTTGTCGAGAACAAGAATATATGTAGAACCGTTATTGATGAGGGTGCCTCGACGTGTGTTATGTCAATTACTTGTTGTAAAGCCATTGGCTCTTCTCCCCTCACTGAATCACACGATACACTTAAGGCTTTCAATGGTTCTGGTTTTAAACCCTATAGTGTTCTTCCCTCATTGTCTATTATGTTGGAAGGAAAATCGGTCAATGTTGAGGTCGAGGTCTTTGATGCGCCTCTTGACTATAACCTCTTACTTGGCCATAACTGGATTGATTCCATGCATGCTGTCATGTCGACCCTTTTCCATGTGTTGCATTTCCCACATCAAGGAAAAGTTGTTATGGTTGACCAACTGGCCTTTTTCAATTCCCATTTTCGTACTAGCAACATACCCTTTATCTTGAAGACACCTCCTGGGTATGAGAATGTCGGGGTGGGTCTCTTGAAAGATTCCACTTTGATGGGCACCTTACCCATACCACCACCCAATTTTCCACCTCCTTTTTTCACCTCAATCAACATGCTTTCCATATCTTTCTGTGAAACCCCTACGTCTCATGATCCATGGATAGTACCCAATCCTAGTGATTATCTTCACTATGGCAAACAAATGCCTTTAAGTCCAGTTGAATCTACTTATCAAGCCATTCAATCGACAACCCCTTCTACTCCTTCTCTTGGTGATTCATCTCCCGATCCATTTCATGTGATATTTCCTATGGATGAGATGATCATGTCATTTATGCCCATGGAAGACACCCCATGGGACGATGGACATCATCGTTCCATTCTCTTCCTAGAACAACACACCATAGAGAGTTATCAATGGATTTTGACTCTGTCAACCGTTGTTGTTATTTCCTCTGTTCCTGAGTCATCCTGCAATGTGCTATATGAAGGTAACCTAAGTAATATCTCACCCACCATTCCTCTTGACATATCCATTAAACCTAGAATTGTCGAAAATGTTCACATCGGAGCCTCATGTGATGAGGTCGTCACTTATAAAGAAATTTTTCATTAATTCTGTGACGTTTTTGCTTGGAGCTACAAAGAGATGCCAAGTATTGACCTCAATATCATTGTACATGAAATTAAGACCTCCATGGAAGCTAAGCCTGTCTGGAAAATACTTCACCTAGTCAACCCTCGTAAATTCATTGCTATCAAACTCGAAGTTGAAAAAATTATTAAGACCAGATTTATTTATCCTATTTCTTTAACCGATTGGGTCTCCAATATCGTTTCAGTCAATAAGAAACAAGGCACGATCCGTGTATGTGTAGATTATAGGGATATCAATAAAGCTTGTCCTAAAGAAAATTGTCGAACCCCCTTTGTTGACCAGATCGTCGACAATTGTGTCAGGAGTGAAATATTCTCCTTAATGGGCAGTTTCTCCGGCTATAATTAGATTAATATTTTGCATGCAGATCAACACAAGACTTCTTTCATTTGTCCTTGGGGTACTTTTTCCTACCGGAAATCACCTTTTGGTTTAAAAAATGTTGGTGCGACTTTTCAACGCCCCATGTCTTATGCTTTTCACCATATTAAGCACATAGTACAACCATATCTCGATGATTTATCAGCGCATTCCATGCATCTCCAGGATCACCCAACCCATCTCCGAGCCATTTTCCTTCGTTGTCATTACTATCGTATATGTTTGAACCCACGCAAATGTGTTTTTTGTGTGGAGTCCGATTGAATTCTAGGTTTTATTGTGTCACTTCATGTAATTAGGGTAGACCCTTTGAATTTTGAGGCTATCCTTAATCTACCTCCTCCTTCCACACTAGGCCAGCTTCAAAGTTTGCAAGGGAAGAAATTTTTTTTGCGTCGATTCATCCCAAATTACGTCGAGTTAACACAGGGTTTTACTCGACTGTTGAAGAAAGGTTATGAGTTTGTATGGGACGATACCACCAATAAATATTTTGAAGATTCAAAACTTTCGTTAACCCGTACACCACTGCTTTTCCCACCCGATTATAGTCGAGACTATTTCCTTTACCTCGTTGCTTCAGACTCTACCATTACCATGGTTTTAGTCCAAGAAGATGATTCACACGATGAACATGTAATTTATTATTTGAGTCGGAGTCTCACGACTACCGAAGCCAAATACCTACATGTGGAGAAACTGGACTTGGCAGCTGTTCAGGATGTCCAACGTTTTCGTCATTATATCTTATTATGTAAGACCACTTTCATTCCCGATTGCAACCCTATGCAACATATCCTTACGTGCCAATTGCTAGGGGGAAAGTACTCCAAATGGATAGTGATTCTCCAGGAGTTTGACTTAGAGTTTGAACGCGCTAAGTCTAAGAAATATTTTGTATTTGCCGAATTGATATGTGACCTTCCCTCGACTGATGTAGAAAATGTGGCAGAGGATTCCCTACCTGATGAATCCCTTTTTCTGATCAGTTCTGATAACGTTTGGTGTAACACTCCTTTTTGTTCAAACTACCCAGGGTTACTACGCGGAATGACACATTCTCATTCATAATTAATTGCATGCATTTAAGCAATGAAATACATTTAACTCAGAGTAAAACGTATAATTTACTGCTACAATTAACAATCCATAGTATTTAATAGTAATTCATATACACAACGGAAATCATGATAATTTATGTAGCACAGTCATGCAAAATGCAATAAGAACATAGTTAGATACTTATCTTGTAACAATCGTGAAATCCACTAACCAAGTGCAGGCCTTCCGTGAACCTCCCAGCCTTAGACCACACTGCTCATCATCTCAACAGTGGGTCACCCCCGAGCTGGGACTAAGCTCCACCCCAAGGCAAGGAATCCTAGGCTNCATGCCTGCTCCGCCTGGGAGTATACACCTTCACACGCACAGTCCATCGGTGCTAACCTCCCTCTCTGGGCCTCGACAACAGGCCGGATCATGAAGTCTCAGAGCCTGAAGCTGGTGATGGGCACTCTCTAGAAGAAACTACTTCCCCGCAAACTCTTTCACCTGGACAGAGTTGCTCACAGGCCTGACAACCTGCCTCTTCCAACCACAGTCGCCTCCCTCACTAGAAGAGAGGTCATACACAAGCTCAGCACAAAGCTTACTCTGGCCAGTATGCCACGCGCAGTCCAGCACTGCGTGGCCGCAATAGCCAATTGGGAAAAAAAACAGACACGCGCTTACCAAACAGGTGCAGTAATCATGGGATAGTCTCACGGTCTTGGTTTCAGGATGGTACCAGGGTATTCTTGCAGAGATCAGATGGGTTCACGCTTGGTCGGTCCGGTAGAATGGAGACACCCCCCCCC
>JASDQU010688074.1:72419-95473 GCA_032191745.1 Picea mariana
GGGAAGGTTCCTGTTACACCAGTTTGTCCTCTATACTATAACCTGTAACCTAAAATACAAACTGCGCGATAACAGGGTCTATTGGGGCCTCGTCCCCATTACCTTCCACCTCACCTGGACCAGCTGGAGCAGTCGGAGCTTCCACTCCAACTCATCTCGAGTACCTCCATGACCACCTATTGCTTCCAAAGGAAAAATGGTGCCCTTTACTCGTAAAAGGGTTAGAGGGAATCAACGATGATTTGGATTCCTATGATCTATCATTTTCATTTTATTATGTAGTATGCACTATAGTTCTAGATGCCTCATGATGATTCATCTCATGAGATACACTTATTTTGCTCATTTGATGTCATTTTGTATCATCCTATCAAGAACATGTTTCAGAATTTTCAGTTTAGTAACAATATGTCACCACTTGACATCTTATGCATCTTATTTATTAGTTGTATTTTCATATTTATGTAGCAAGGTGTCTATTTGATGTTGTTGTTGCTTTAGATGTTTAAAAATTTGAAGAAAAAAAAATGAGTATTATGGTATTTTTTTGAGGTCTTGCGACATTTTCCGAGATATTTCGATATTTTCCACCGATGTCACTGAAAAATTACATTYCGGACCCTCATCGATACTTTTCCCGAGATGACATTTACAGCATTGGTTTCTGGCTTCAAGTGGCATTATGATACTTTTACTTTCTATTGCACATAGTACTCAATGTTTGGACCCTAACAAATTAATGGCAATGAGGGCTTGGAAAAATGTTGCATTGCAAACGAAGGTGCAACACACCCTCCACAAAGGCGCCCATAAATGAGATAATATGAACCCTTGATATGTCAAGAACCCCATGCCCGAGAGTATTTCCCCCCCACCCACCTCATACTCATTGCATGGCCTAGAAAGAGGTCTTCTTAGGAAACATTCCTTAAATTGGGGATTGATCTATCCAATAAGGAATTTTTATCCACCAAGTTGCACTAGAATGGACTTCCAGCGAGCCGCCAAAGATTGAACATTTTCATGTTCAAAATTTAGAGTTCAGAAGTTCAACCGTTCAATAAGACCAACCTTTTTTCACATTTTCCATACCCTCCGGGGAATTGTAATAAGAGATGTTGCATGATGAACTTTGTAAAAGGTTTTAGCCACCTTTAACTTAGGCATGAGTTGTTACTCTGGAGTGTTTTTTTTACTTGTTATAATTTCCGAGTTTTTCACTCAATTTCTCCAAAGCCAGAGTATATATTCATGGTTAGGCCTTAGCATGGATCTAAGCCTACTGTCTAATATATATTACCATGCTAAACATCCTCCTAAATTTTTATGGAAATGTGTTAAGTCCCCCTTAGGTTTTTTAATTTTTTCAGTTAAAAACGAGAATTTTTAACTAAAAAATAAAGTTGTATTAAAAAAGTGGTACTAAGAGTTTTCCTATGCTTTGGGGGTGCTCATTTTTGGACCTAGAGCACCCACATTACCTATGTACCCACTTTGGTGAGTGAAATTAGTGATTTTAATCACTAAAAAGTCAATTTTATTCAAAAAACCCAAAAAAGACATAAAAAATCAGGAAAAAATCAGCAAGAGCTATTTCCTGGGAAACATGTTTTGACATGTTGGAGTGAAATAAAGCCTAGAAAGGCTATGTGGTAAATAAAGAGAGGTTTATATTGGTTAAAAGAGTGAGTGAGATGTGTTTTACAACATATGGGCAAAGAGAGGGTGTGCCCCTCTTGAGAGGTGGCACATTCTAGAAGAGGGCAGCCTATCTCTTGAGAGGTGACGCCACCCTATACTTCTCCCTTTTCCACTTGTACGGCCTCCTTCAGCACACCTCCAGCAAGTCTCAGATTGCATTTCCGAGCATTTTGATTTTTTGGCTCCAAGGGTTTCTAGGGTTTCGCCAAAATTCTACAAAAAATTATGAATTGTAATTCTGCAAACTTCTTGAAGAAGCTCCTCAGCTTACCAGGCCTATCATATTTATCAAGGCTTATTGTTGGCAATCATAAGCCCAACAAAACCTAAAAGTGCTAGCCTAGCCTAGTCGTTAGGTTTTCTAGCCTAGTTGACAAGGGTTTGTGAAGATGAGCAAAATCATGATGGGAAACAAGCTCAGTTCCAGGAAGACAAGACCTCTAAGAAATGAAGACATCAACATCTCAGCATTCTCAGCACTCTCGGGTATGGTTACTTGGCTAATTGACAATGGTGCCTCCATAATTGACAGTGGTGCCTCCAGGCACATGACCAGTCTTAGAAATCATCTAACACATTTCGTTGAGAAAGAGACACATCTACATGTTGTTCTTGGAGATGATGCCAGATATAATGTAAGAGGAGTTGGAACTTCTACTTTCCAACTAGATTCAAATATGCATCTTAAACTAGAAGAAGTACTATATGTACCCAGAAAGAAGAGAAACCTTGTCTCTATTTCGACCTTGGAAGACAAAGGTTACAAAATTACTTTCTTGGAAGGAAGAGTTTTGAATGGCACAAAGACTCTCATATAAGCTCTTCCAAAGTAATTGGTGTCCGAGAAAACAACTTGTACAAGTTGACCATCAAACCAGTTCAAGCCTTATTGCATAACACTATCAACTTGAGTGAGTTATGGCATAGAAGACTTGCTCACATTCATTATAGAGCTCTTCCAACTCTAGGGAAAATGGTAACAGGTCTACCAGAGATACAAATTCAACATAAAGGTGTTTGTAAAGATTGTGCCCTTGGCAAAAATGTTAAAGGATCCTTTCCTAGCAATGACAACAGATCTAAGGAAATCTTGGACCAAAATGGTAACAGGTCTACCAGAGATACAAATTCAGAATAAAGGTGTTTGTAAAGATTGTGCCCTTGGCAAAAATGTTAAAGGATCCTTTCCTAGCAATGACAACAGATCCAAGGAAATCTTGGACTTGATACATTCAAATGTATGTGGGCCAATGACTGTTGCATCCTTAAATGAGTACTTATACTATGTACTCTTCATAGATGATCACTCCAGGAAAACTTGGATTTACTTTCTGAAAAACAAGGATGGCGTCCTTGCTAAGTTTCAAGAATTCAAAGCTCAGGTTGAAAATCTGACCGGAAGAAAAATCAAAATATTAAGATCGGACAATGGAGGAGAATACACCTCAAAAGAATTTACCAATTTTTGTATTGAAGCAGCAATCAAGAGGGAGTTCACAATTCCTTACAACCCTCAACAAAATGGGGTTGTTGAAAGGAAAAACGGAACTATCATTGAGGCAACTAAAGCAATGATACATGATCAGAGTCTACCTATGACTCTATGGGCAAAAGCATGTATGACAGCAGTATATGTTCAAAACCGTAGTCCTCATCAGATCCTGAAGAACATTACTCCAGAAGAAACATTCACCAAAGTGAAGCCTGAGATCGAACACTCCAGAATATTTGGATGCCCAGTGTACCTTCATGTACCCAAAGATGAGAGATCCAAACTAGAACCTTCAAGAAGAAAGAGTACATTTGTAGGATACAGTGAATCCTCAAAGGCATATCGAATCTACAAATATAAGTAAGCAAAGATGTTACTTTTGAAGAAGAAGTAGCCTTCCAAAAATCCAGAGAAGCTCAGATGGAAATTGATAGTGAAACAATACCTCCTCCTCCTTCAGCAATTCAAATGGAGACAGATATTATTCCAGATGAGCCAATAGCTGCAGTTGATCCACTTGCTCCAACAGACTCAGTTGCCCCAAGCAACATACCCAGAGATATCACAGTTGGACATAAAAGACCTGCTTGGGCTCGACAAACTTTAGAAGAAGCAGAAAGGCATAAAGCCCCACAAGCAGCAACCAAAGAAAGCAAGAGACCAAAGAGATTCTCAAGCTACCTTTCAGCTATGACCCACATTATTGACTCAAAGCCAACTTGTCATGGAGAAGCTTCAGGTGAACAAGTATGGCAAGATGCCATGACTGAAGAATACCAATCTATATTAAAATATGATGTATGGGATGTTGTTCCAAGACCAGAGGGAAACTTCCAAATGGATTTACAAAATCAAACATGTTGTTAATGGAAGCATTGAAAAATACAAAGCAAGATTTGTGGCTTGAGGGTTTTCACAAATAGAGGGAGTCGACTATGACGAGACTTTTGCACATGTAGCCAGATATACCTCCATCTGATCTATCAATGCACTAGTTGCTTCCATGGGTTGGAAGCTACATCAGATGGATGTAAAGACAACTTTTCTCAATGGTGAAATTAAGGAAGAAGTTTATATTGAGCAGCCATAAGGTTTTGTTATACACAACGAAAAATCTCATGTATGCAGGTTGAAGAAAGCCCTATATGGTCTAAAACAAGCACCACGTGCTTGGTACGAGAAAATGGATGGATTTCTTATGAGTTTGGGCTTCAACAAAAGTGCAGTTGATCCAAACTTGTATTATCACATTGATGGCAATGAGTGTCTAATTTTAGTCTTATATGTGGATGATCTTTTCCTCACCGGTTCAGAGAGACTCATTGCAGAATGCAAGCRAGCATTAACTGCCAAATTTGAAATTAAGGATTTGGGCCTAATGCATTATTTCTTGGGACTAGAAGTATGGCAGAGAACAGATGAGATTTTCCTAAGTCRAGGAAAATATACWATGGAGATATGGAAAAAGTTCAGTATGACAGAATGCAAATCCATGCCTACTCCAATGGTAATGGATTTAAAGAAAATGAGTGACACTGATTCAAGGGACATGATCCACATTTATATCGACAGCTTATTGGATCTTTGATGTATCTAGTTAACACTAGACCGGACATTTGTTATGCAGTGAATGTGCTTAGCCAGTTTATGAGCCAACCAAAACACACACTGGATAGCTGCAAAACACGTATTGAGATACTTGCAAGGCACAATTGGTTATGGCCTAAGATATGTAGCCAATGTGGACTTAACCTTGGAAGGATATGCCGATGCAGATTGGACAGGAAGGCAGGAAGTGCAGTAGACAGAAAGAGCACCTCAAGTTGTTGCTTCACCTTAGGATCAACCATGGTTTCCTGGTGTAGCAAAAAACAAAGCTCTGTGGCTTTAAGCACAGCAGAGGCAAAGTACATTGCACTAAGTGTGGCAATTCGTGAAGCAGTATGGCTTCGCAAACTTTTGATTGACTTGTTCGATCATGAGATGGATTCAACTATTATTCATTGTGACAACCAGAACTGTGTAAAGCTCTCCGAGAACCCAATGTTTCATGACAAATCGAAACACATTGAAATCAAGTATCACTATATCAGAGACATGGTGCAGAGAAAGACAGTACACGTGCAGTATCTTTCTACTCATGAACAAATTGTAGATATCTTCACTAAACCACTTGCCAAGACAAAGTTCGAGTATTTCCATGAGAGACTTGGCTTGGTGGAAAATGCCTCCTTAGCTGAAAGGGAGTGTTGATGATTGCAGCTATGGGAGACATTCTCCAGCTTACAAACCTGTGAGATGTGGATCATTGCAGCTATGTGAGTCTTTCTCTCAGCTTACAAACCTGAGAGAAAGCCCCTAAGAAGGGTATGTGGTTCCTACCTGAGATGAGCACAGGTGAAGGTGTGAAGATCTGGTTCTTCTGTGCAATGCAGTGAGCCATAGATATGACATCCCTATGGAGGTGCCCCTAGTGGATGAGCACTAGTGGGTGTATCAGATCCCTTGCTATATATTGTTCAAGAGTCGGACCTGCCTGTAACCCTAATTGTTATGTAAAGGGTACAGGTCGGCCCCACCTTATGTGATTAGTAATAAATGTAAAAGATAATTAATCTAGTTAATATTAATTATAATGTAACTTAGAGAGGTCGGCCCTATTGAGCCAATAGACACTTTTGTTGATAAGACAAGTCTAATATAAGTAAAGGAAGATTCCCCATTGTGGAATCATATCCTTCATGCGAGTTTGGAAATTTCAGTAAGTACACCTCTTTAAGAAAAGTGCGCACCTCTCTTGGGCGCTAGAGTTCTAGGGTTTGAGCACCCTCTTGTGTGCTAAGTCTTATTGGTTGTGAAGGTCCTTCTCTTGAAGAATATAGCAAAGGATTTGGTTGGGTTTTCTTCCCTTGTTGAGAAGGGTTTCCCAGGATACTTCTTGTGTTCTTGTGCATGGTGTTTCTTCTTGTGATCTTGGTTGCTGCAAAATTCTTGTTTATGGTTAAGACAAATGCAAATTGAAATGAACTACATGCTTAACCTAGCTTATTGAAAAATCAACACATTTGTTATCGTCTATTTGGATGATATACTGGTTTACAATGCTACTTGGGAGGAGCACATCTCACATCTTATGCAGGTGTTGACTTTGAAAAAGCACTAGTTGTTGGCCAAACTCAAGAAATGTGAGTTTTCTCAGTTGGCTTTGGTGTATTTGGGGTATGTGATTGGTGGAGAGGAGCTCAAGATAGATCCCACAAAGATGGATGCCATCATGAAATGGCTAGTTCCTACAAATGTCACTAAAGTTAGAAGTTTTGTTGGGGTATCACAATACTTGCGAAAGTTCATAGCTTCATTTTCAGCGCTAGTTGCACCACTCCACGCCATAACAACCAGTGGTAAGAGTTTCCAGTGTGGGAAGAATCAGCAGAAGGCCTTTGATGAGCTAAAAAGAAAGATCAATCAAGCACTAGTGCTCGCACTACCAAACTTGCAAAAGCCCTTCGAAGTGGAGATAGATGCAAGTGAGTATGCCATGGTAGCACTTTTGATGCAAGGAGGCAGGTCGATATGCTATCATTCTGAAGTATTTCATGGGGAAGTTCTCAACTACCCTACCTACAACAAGGAGCTCTATGCCTTGGTACAAGCTATCAAAAACTGGAAGCACTATCTGATGGGCAAGGAGACCATCATCTACACAGATCACCAACCACTAAAGTATTTGCAAGCCTAAAGTAAGCTACAACAAACCAAGCATTTCAAGTGGATGGGGTTTTTACAACAATTTCATCTAGTCATCAAGTATAAGAAGGGCAGCACAAACAAGTTGGCAAACATGCTTCCACGGCCACCCACATCTAAGATTACAGCTTTGGGAACTCCGATGCACATGGAGCCTTTTACCCATGATGCATACAAGGAGGCATACACAGAAAATGAGGACTTCAAGGAGGTGTTTCAGTAGCTACAGGGCCAAATTCATATTGAAGAAGGTGGAAGAAAAATTTCTTCACCTCATTCAATAAAGCTTTTAGGGACCAAAAGTCTCCCTAAATGGGGATGTATGATCCGGATTGGATCATTATATTGTTTGTCATCTATCTCGACCCTTTCACAGTGGAAAAAAAATGGAGGAATCAGCTTGCAAGGCCATCTTAGAGGTTGGTCCTAGTTTCAAAAATTGGGATCCGAAACAATCCAAGTCCATTTTGTGGCATCAAACTGCATTTTGGGGGGTTAAAACTTTCTCAGCATAATGTGGACCCCGTGACGCTATTCTACACATCGAGAGCTTTCCAACAATGCAAAAATCGCGCCAATCGAAGCTCATATGCAAAAGTTGTGCCTCCCACAAGTTGACCTACCGTGCTGACCACCATGGTACGAGAGGATGCCACGTCAACCCCCAATATCACGCATATGGCGCTAGCCATGTATGTAATTTCAAGAAGATTCTAGAAGGTCCAAAACCCTATCACAATTGAGGGTGGAGGAAGTTTTTGTCCTTCGTGTCTTTGAGATCATTGTTGCTTGCCATGTTTGACTTGATATCATCTTTGACATTTTGCAATTCTATTTTACTTACCATATTTAGGATATCAACCTTCCCTGCCATTGTAGATTCCATGCTCTGTATTTTCTTTTCCAACTAGCGCACCTTAAATTCCACCTCATCATTCACTTGTTGTGTCAAGGATGAGCCTTCAGAAGCCTTCCAAGAGTCACATCTGGCTTACTATGTCTAGACATAATGGGCTACGGTTTTGCAGGGTCTCATGGGCAAGGGAGTGTCAAGTTTTATAGGTCTCTCATATACCGTTGGGTTTCCAATAGTAATACTCAATTGATCTTTCACAACACTGACTAAGGATGATGGATCGTACCCTTAGTTGTATTACTCGATTCCTAGGTATGCAAGAGTGATCTCCTCAAGTGTTGTACTTGGAGTATTATAGAAACAAATGACCAAATGACTATCTAAGCATGGTCTCATGTATGCTCATGGGGCTTCCAATATACCCTAGGGTACATGGAAGATCAAACTCGTAAACAAATTTTGTCTAATACAATACTAATCTCTGAATACCAACAGAGGCATACAAGGGTGTCCTATGATGACCCCACCTATATTCCCTGTGTGTATTCTTCCCAACCTCAATTTCACTCGTTAAATGACAGATATCTATGTTTATAAATGTTAATACACATCTCTAGCCCAAAACATCTAATAGCTGCAAAATAAAATAAAAATTGAGTCTCCTCAAAACCCTTATAAAGCCCCAATTTGGGGTATGTTCTGCTAATTGACCTTGAACTTGTTAAACCTTCACCAATTTTAATTTCGTGTGGATGAAATTTTTACAACATGTACTCTGATATGTCCTCTTCAAGCTCCCACTAATCCCATGCAATTTGGACCTTCCAAGAGAAAGTTATGGTGGAATTACCAAAACCTATTGGTTTTTCCCTATTTCGGGAGAGAAAACTTGTACATACTACAAATTCACCAATATTTCCCGAACAGGTCTGAATTTTGGATCCGAAACACCCTCGTTTGTCTATCTAATATCACTAGTGGAACTCAATATGGACCTCACAATCTTCAAATATAGTTGTTTTACTAAAACCCCATGGTTTAAGCCTAGTTTGAGGACTAAGCAAAATCCCTAACTTGTACAGCCTATAATTCTGAAAATATAGCAAACCAGATTTTGAAATTTTTACACAACATGCTTTATTTGTTCTCTATCAACCCTGAAATTTGCACATTGAAAACGATAAAAAAGAAACTAGAGTGTAAATAGCAAGATGGCACATTTGAAGATGCCAAACCAAGGATCCTCCCTTCTGATATCAGATGTTATGGACCAAATAACCAAACAAGCATAAAAAAGACCCAATTCAGTAATGCCATGTCTAAATAAAGTAAAAGAGTGAATGAATAAGAAGCATCTTCAAGGGGGCAACCACCTTTTACAATATATCAAATGCACAAGATAAGATGATCCTTCAAATGAGTCTGCTTGATGTATATATAGGAGACAAAAAAGCCCCAAGGGTTAGCTCAATTGGTTGTTGCCACTATTGCCCACATGTTGTTGGTAATCCAGCAAACTGTGCAGGTTCCTGATTTGATTCACACAGGGTCAGGCACACTAAGTCTATGCTGCCCACTTTACGCTAAGTAAAGTCCTCCGAACAAGTGGCAATGCCCAGAAGTTTCCCAAGGATTTATTTCAAAGGAAAAGTATAGGAGAGAAAGAGGGATAGAAAGAAATAATAATAAGCCAACATAACTATAATTAATGTAGCGTTGTTGGCCCTTGACCAAGTTTTGGAGAACCTTGGTCATGTTTGACCATTTTTTGGACTTCGACAGGCAGATCAAAGACGGAGCGCCCAGGCGAAGCGGAGATCGTGGGATCTCGCCCCCTTTTTGCGGGCTTTTTGGGTTCAGGGCTTATGTAATGGGTATGGGATGTCGGCCCATGGGTTTACCCATGCTTAGGCCCCATTTGTAAATGTATAAATAAGTAGCTAGGCATTGTAAGAGGCATCAGATCTAAGTTGGCTTTGTGCAAGATATGTAAAGGTTGCTAAGTGCGATTAGTTGTGAAGGCTCCGTGCATACTATGTGTTGAGAACTTGCAAAGTTAAGTGCAAGTGATTGTAAAAAGGCTCTGTGATGTGCCAAACTCGGGGAAGGAGGATCTGGCGAAGTGCGTGCAGATCTCCTGTCCTATGCGGAGTTGGTTTTATGGCTCTGTGCATGTAAAAAGATTGAAAGAAGATAATAAAGAAGACGAAGAGTCGGTGGACGTAGCCCCACGCTGGGGGTGAACCACATATATCCTGTGTTGTGATTGCTTTGTGTTATTGATGTGATTTATGCTTAGTGTTGGATCTTTATGTATGTTAGATGGATCTGATGTAGTAGCTTAGTACTTAATAACATGAATGAATACTAGATCTATTTGATTCTATGTGCTAAATGGTTAGATTTGCTTAGATCTTGTTGAATATTGCGTTGTTCTGTAATTAGGGTTTTTATCTACGATGTGAATAAGGGTCAAAGACTAATGAACGTTAATTGATAAGTGCTCTGTTAAATATTGTAATCACAAATCTGTGTCCCAGCTAGGTTGTAGACACTTGAGTCCTACAACCCCCCTGCCTCTACCTCGGGTGAGACTTCATCTACTTCGCAGGTGTTGCCGAAAGGGTCGATAGTAAGGGTTTTGTTGGTGCGTTGTTGAAGCGTTGAACCCCGGGTCTGCCCCTGTGCCAACAAATGGTTCCGTTGCCGGAACCTGATACTGTGATTGTTGAGAACTGAGGAAAAGAGAAAGCTTTGTGTGTAGATCTGTTGATGTAGTGCGCAGTACTCTACTTGACTTGCGAAGCTCTGTGCTAAGAAGAGAAGTCTGATATGAAGAAAAGAGGTAAGATCTTAAAGCTTTGTGCTCTGATAAAGGTAAGATAAGTGAAAATTTTTGTCTCGAAAGAATGGATCTAGGTATGTTTGATAGATTTCGTCCTAATCTGAAAACTAGGGCACAACTAAAAGAAAGAAGATGTGATATGAATAGACCTAATAGAAATAGACAAGTGGATGCAGGATCCTAGAAAGAATTTTTTTACAGGTCCATCACTGTGATCCCAGAGCACAGTACAGGAAAGGTTGGCGATCGTTTAAGAGAAAGAGAGGATTGACTCTTCATTATAGTTGCAGAAGACCGAGACATCTTGCTAAGGAATGCCCTAGTAGAAGTCCTGTTTGCCTTTGTTGTAAAGCTACTGGACATGAAGTTTTAGATTGTCCTAGAATGATTACTAAAGTTGAGAAGATGAACATGAAACAAGAAAACCATGAGGAAGGTCAAGAGACTAAGAATATACTAGAGAACCAGAAAGAATCAGAGGCTATATTATTGCAGATGAAAGAAACACTAAATGATCACAGAGGCATCAGCTTACCAGAGATCTTAAAAGAGAAGCACTACATAGAAACAAGAATAGGAGACTTCAACCTAGACTGTGTATTGGATGCAGAACCACAGGTGAACATTATGCCAAAAAGTACTTGGGAAATTTTGGGAAAGCCTGCTATGGTTCCTTCATTGGGAGGAATAGGATTGTTTGAAGGAAAGATGATAACCCTATGTGGAAGACTTACTCATGTACCTATGAGTGATCATGGAACATCAACAGAGGAAGAATTCGAAGTCATTAAGTTGTTGAGAACAGCGCTCCTTTTGCACTTTTGTTAGGAAGGACTTGGATTGAGAGAGATCAGATCCGAAGGAAAAAAGAAGAGGAAGCTATAGAACAGAAAAAGAAAGAATTAAGGGATTTCATGGCTAGGAGAATAGCACGTTTAATAAAAGAACAAGAGGACAAGTCGAAGCAACTGACGGCCAGAGACTTGGCTGTCGAAATTGAAAGAACGCAAGAAGGCTTAAAGAACTTATCCATGCAGAAGAGAAGAGCACCTACTCCAGAAACAGTTAGAGAAGAAGTATTACCCTCGAACCCTGTGAAAGAACCCCAGCAGTGCGAAGTTACTATGCTAAGAAAAGATAAGAACAAGAATGGAAAGAGGAATCCAGAGACGCAGATCACCGCAAAGAAAGCAAGAAAGCTCAGTACGAAGAAAGCAAAGCTAGAAAAAGTGCAGGAGGTTCCAGAGAGGACTTCGCAGAAGGAAGGCTTGCAAAACTTGAACCTTGCTGAAACAACAGAATAGCGCACACTGGCACTTCGCCACGGCGAAGCAATATGACCGTTGGAAGCGTCCTAACCATTAGAACGACGCTCCAGAACGGCTAGAAACGCAGTTTTTGTCGAAAAGCTCGACGTTGGACCGTTGGAACAGCGCCATAACGGATGGAATTGTATTGATTGAGGCATTCCTGCCCGTCGAAGGAGTCTGTTACAACATTATCTATTTAACCCGTCGAATGTCTTACCGGGGACACTTTTGCAAATTGTGATTATCCGAGCCCACAGAGAACCAATTGCTTTCGCGCAGTACTTATTGAGACCTCGCCACCTGTTTTGCTTACCTTGAGCATTTGTCCACCTATCCGAGGCATTTGATCACGAGCGTGCATGTCGGGCGACCTTAGTGTAGTAGAGAAATCCGTCAAAAAGATTTTGATTGACCTCATGGCGGAGAAGGTCATGTTCGTAGGAGCACAGGCCTCATCGACGAGAGGATTACAAGCCTCCCCATCGACTGCACGTCGATCTGGGCCATCCTGAACTGCGACAGAGAAACGGAGCAAGCATCGCAATGACTTGGCGAGTGCGAAGCTCATCCCGTCGGTCCTGCCAACTATATCCCGCCTATAGCTAGCGTGGTTAGTCGTGACAGCGTCCTGAGGGACTTCGACTATACACTGATCACTGCGTACCTCCCGAAGGGGATACGCGCAGTTGGACCACAGTTAGGAAAGATTCTGACGCTAAAGATCAATGATTTCAACTTGGGAGACTGCAAGAATTATGGAATGCTTGCACCAAATAAGTACTTGACAAAGACAACGGGGAAGAAGACGAAGATAATCCCCCAGTTGTGGACCATGGACATCGCAAGATCAACAATCCTTAATGTGATGAAGATACCACGCTTCGGCAGACATCAGGAGGTTAGCGCATGCGTTAAACTCCTCATGTCGTGCTACCATGGCAGTTACCTGTGGTTGGATAGGTGCGTCACAGTAGATCCGACGCTAATCCACCGAATCACTGGATTGAGCATGCAAGGAGCGGACCCTCAGGATTTTTACCTAGGGAAGGCTGCAAATCGCACCCTGGCGCAACGAATAAAGGACACCTACAGTGATGTGGAGAAAGGAAAGCGGGGCTACAAGGTAGCCTCCATCCAAAATGGTGCAGTGCGCCTAGCTTTCCAGTTGATCGTTGCTAAGCTCGTCAGGAAGAACAATCCAACACATGTCACGGGGTTCGCCGTCGACCTCACAAAAAAGTGCGTCGAAGGGATGCAGATGAACTGGACGAGCTACCTCGTCAACCAATTGGAGCAAGATTGTCGTGAAGCGCAAGACCAGGGCTATGAGTTTCACTTCAGCTGGTTGTTGATTCTCATTGCCTTCATTGCTTGGGACATGCCGGAGGGAGAAACCTTCCTTGAAGTTGAGTCATCCGAACCACTGGCCACGAGGTTCACTACCCTCTGGTATTCGAGTGACATGGTGAAGCAATGGCAGCCCAATGCGGTGTTCAACACCTATTACTTGCAGCTGAAGAGGGCCATTGAATCCTTCCCTCGAATGACTCTGAATACACTTCATAGATTCAGGCCAATAGCGAAGTTTCGTGCAGACAGGCACTTCATTTACATCATTGGGCGTGGAGACGAACACAAAGAAGAGCTCCAGTCCTATTACAAACTCACCGAGGAAGATATGGAGGAAATAACCAAGGAATGGCCTGCAAAATTCCTTGTACCAGTCGAACAGACAAAACTCTTCGACCCCAACCTCATCGAAAGTTCTGTAGTCACCCGGGAAGAGTATGATGGACCAGGCAGTAGCAAGAAGAAGAAGAAGGAAGAAGTACAGGAAATGCACAGCGCATCAGAGGAGACTACACCAGACTCACCTGAAAGGGGAGGAGGTGACGAAGTAGACAAAGAAGAGGACGAAGGGGAAGAAGACAAGTAGGAACAGGGCGAAGTAACATTGCCTAAAGATCCCCTTACGGAGACAGAGACATCCAAGAAAGGAAAGTTTTCTCCAAAGAAACCCTCAACGCGGAAGAAGTCACGCACCAATAAGCCCCACTTATAGACTATACTTACGGTGGATGATATTGACCTCATCATCGCAGCTGTATCATATACTTCCGAGGACATTTTACAGTGAAGCGAAGCCAAACAGGAGACAATGTATGACCGGATCCAAGCGGAGCTCCAAGGGATCCAGCAGGCTCTTTATTCGATCTGCGCAGTGTCTACAGCGTCATTGTCATCAGGGGGCATAGAAGTAGGAGATGAGCCTACCCAGCTACGTAGAATAGCAGATGCAACAGAGGCTCGCCTTCGTGGGGTCCAGGAAGAAAAAGAGCAGGCCACAGAGGCATTGAAGCAAGCAAAGGAGGAAGCCCTAGAGCAATGTTGGGTTGCGAAACAAGAGAAAGATGACCTCCAGGCAAAGTTTGCAAAGGATAGAGCGCAGATCCAAAAGGAAAACGAACAGCTGCTCGCGAAGCAGATTGGAGTAAAAGAAGCAGTCACTAAAGCACTTCGCTCTGTGTTGGGCATGGCACAGATGGAAGAGGAAACAGCTGAGAGCCAAGTGGGGAAGCTCGTTGAAGCCATTCAGCAACTCCAAGCAAGAGTAGCAGAACTGGAATTGCAAACAGTGTCGAGCACTCCGCAGGAAGTGCGAAATCAGAGGGAAGAAACTGCCCGGAGCGCAGTCAGAAGAATCAAGGTTAGAATGCAAGCAACTCAGCAATCGAAGTGCACAGACCTATGAGTGCCTTGTAGAGGACCCAGAACTAAGGACATTAGAGTCACAGCTCCCGAAAGAAAAGCAACAAGCAGCGACAGTACAAGCACAGTTGAAGCTACTGTCAGCGGTCGAGAAGATGAAAAGGTCACAAGAACAGCGCGCAATTTAGCAACAGGTCCATGCCATCCAGAGTAAAGTCATGGAAGTGACCCAGAGACTTCAGTCGGTACAGGGCCAAGCCTGCACACTTTTTGAGGAGATCGATGGACAAGGTGCACAGCTGAAACAAGTGGTCGCCATAGTGGAACAACGCTTGGAAGGACCCGTCACCGAGAAAGTCATTTAGGAGTTCACCGAGCAGGAGGCCCTGGCGAAGCAGCAAGTCGAGGCAGCTCGAGGCCTTCGAAGCAGAGTTGCCAAGATCAAAGTGACTCGGAACGAGTCACAGGTGAGTGTTGGGGGCTTGTTGGCCCTCGACCAAGTTTTGGAGAACTTTGGTTGTGTTTGACCATTTTTGGGACTTTGACAGGCGGATCAAAGACGGAGCGCCTAGGCGAAGCGGAGATTGCAGGATCTCGTCCCCTTTTTGTGGGCTTTTTGAGTTCAAGGCTTATGTAACAAGTATGGGATGTCGGCCCATGGGTTTACCCATGCTTAGGCCCCATTTGTAAATGTATAAATAAGCAGCTAGGTATTGTAAGAGACATCAAATCTAAGCTGGCTTTGTGCAAGATATGTAAAGGTTGCTAAGTGCGATTAGTTGTGAAGGCTTCGTGCATACTATGTGTTGAGAACTTGCAGAGTTAAGTGCAAGTGATTGTAAGAAGGCTATGTGTTGTGCCAAACTCGAGGAAGGAGGATCTGGCAAAGTGCGTGCAGATCTCATGTCCTATGCAAAGTTGGTTTTATGGCTCTGTGCACGTAAGAAGATTGAAAGAAGATAATAAGGAAGACGAAGAGTTGGTGGACGTAGCCCCATGCTGGGGTGAACCACATATATCCTGTGTTGTGATTGTTTTGTGTTATTGATGTGATTTATGCTTAGTGTTGAATCTTTATGTATGTTAAATGCATCTGATGTAGTAGCTTAGTGCTTAATAACATGAATGAATACTAGATCTGTTTGATTCTATGTGCTAAATGGTTAGATATGCTTAGATCTTGTTGAATACTGCATTGTTCTGTAATTAGGGTTTTTATCTACAATGTGAATAAGGGTCAAAGACTAATGAACGTTAATTGCTAAGTGCTCTGTTAAGTATTGTGATCACAGATCCGTGTCCCAGCTAGGTTGTAGACACTTGAGTCCTACAACCCCCCCTGCCTCTACCTCGGGTGAGACTTCATCTGCTTCGCAGGTGTTGCCGAAAGGGCTGGTAGTTAGGGTTTTGTTGGTGCGTTGTTGAAGCGTTGAACCCCAAGTCTGCCCCTGTGCCAACAAGTGCTAATGAATGAAGGTTATGATAAGAGGCTAAACATTTTATTAGTTATTATGTAAACTTGGTTGACATCTTGGACTCTATTTTTCCCCACTGGCATATGATAGTTGATGGCATGCCCCTAGCACCTCTTTATTTTGTAAAATAGCTATGTAAATGTTGCAAATGATTTGTCACTAATGAAACTATTTACAAAAAGAAATTGAAATAAGAAAGAGCAAAGCTTGTTGTTCTTTAGAACTTTGTTACATTTTTTCTAGAAATATCCAGGACCTATCACCGACTCGCCTCTGATCAGAGTTCAGAAAAAATAAAATTATAGTTGAATTCAAATTTTGTGTTTTTATTGACTAGAAATATAAGTTAGAAAAGTAACATGCAAGGCATATTTTTTTCCTTTGCTTTGTTATCAGCATACTAGTTGGACTAGATTTAAGTAATGAAGTTTACAATAACATTTTAATGAACTCCGTCCTCATTAGAGTTTTCTTCCAAGCTTTTCATGTGGAATAAAACATTTTGTATTAAATTGTTTCAATTTAACCATGGCAAGCGAATTCAGTTCTTCCTAGAGACTTTTACAAATATACTTATAAATTTGTTTACTTGCCTCATACAGAACACTGCCTAATTGAAATTTAGAGCAGATGTATATCATGTAGTATAGACCTGTTCTAGACCATGCAATGTTTGCCTATCCTATTGAATGTATAGGTAAGAAAAACCCAAGCTGTCATCAAGACCAGTCTCCATTGCAAAAAGTTGATGATGCAAAATAGCTGTTGAACATAAATGACAGTACATAATATCACATACTCAATTGTAGCATGTTGTGGATCCGCCCCAGATTCAAGCAGCATTTTCCAAAAATCCTGGAAGCTAAGACTCTCACCACCTGAACCAGATTTCATTTGGAACTTGTAATGCTGTGCAGCATCTGCAGTCATGGTCTGAATCTCATTGGACAAATACCACAGCTGTGCACATGCAAACAACACAAATTGCCCTTGTTCAAAACAAAGAAAATAAATCTAAGTATAAAGAACATGTTATTTGAAAGATGCAAAAACTACAAGCTTTTGTTTTTTTGTACCGCTTGTTGATGATGTGGAGGACCCCTAAAATATTCCTGGAGAGTTTTTCTTTTCTTGTGAGAAGGATACGAAAAATGGAACTTTTCTTCACATGGAGCTTCCTGAGGGAAGGATTGCACTATATATCAAGATAAGATTTTCATGTGAATCAGTCTTGCTTAGGGAAAATCTGGAAATGAAAAAGCCTAGGCATTGAGAACTCTGCAAAGTAACCTGTAAACAGTTTTTCTTGTCAAGAATGTGAATTACCAGGTAATCTGGGTTCCACGATAGCACATGTAACATTTTTGTCATATGGAGACAGGAACCTGAAATTAATTAAAAACTGAGGCCTCGTCATCTATTAAAAATGTTAAACAAGTAAAAAATGCATTAACTCATCAAAAGTTTCAAAAAATGACATGAAAAAATACGTACTCAGAACGTCGTGGCTGTTTGAATGGGGAAACATATCTCGAAAAACCAGATCCCCTCTTGCTACCCAACATGGACTTATGCACAGGAAATGCTTTGGCAGGCCCCTGACTATGTGTACCAAAATCATAAGCAGGGCTTGTGTTTGAAATTTCAGCCAAAGGACTCATGGAGACCTTTCGTTTGCCCAATTTTCTTGTACCGGTGTCCTTTGAAGATAATATTGAGTCTCCCAAAGGAGTTACACTTCCCATTTCAGATAGTTTTGGGTAAGGAAGATTTTCTTTGTTCGATGCAACTTCTTTGCGATCTTTTACAGTTGGAGGAAAACGACTTGCAGAGGAGTCACTCAAATTTTGTGAATTCATTGTAGCACTAGATATACCCCTCCCATCACTGAGAAGCTTGCTAGCTCTTTTCATAGCAGCATTTGAAATGCAGACAGCTTTCCCTCCTCCAGTTTGGAACAGTAGAGAAGGTGGTTCTGCAGAGATAACTGTGTCCATTTTAAAATCACTTAATGAATGCATCCCTGTTGCACCTTTCTTTGCTTTGTTTCCAAGAAGATTCATGGCCCGTTTCATCGCCTCTGTGGATACACTGACAGATCGACCTGCTGCACTTTGAAACATGAACTGATGCATTTTATTGGATTCACTATCTGCCAAACCAACAATGCACATATTATTGCAACTAAGAGTGACTGCCGACATACTATTTAGAAAAAGTTCAATTAATCAAATCTGTAAATAGAAAGCATACCGGTATTGTTTTCAGAGAGAGTTGTTGTGGAAGATTGAGTATTTTCAACTTCCAGCAGTGCCTTAGCTTTCGAGATACCAGCAATAGAGATACTTACAGGTTTTCCAGAGCCTGTCTGGAAAAGAGATTGATGAGAATGAATTTGAGGAATGGAGAACTTGCTCTCTTCCAGAATTTGACCTGCACCAAAATGTGTTGTCATCTGGAACTCATCTGAGAATATGGAAAATGAATTGACAAAAGAATTGTATGTTTGAGACTCTGGTTACAATGTTAAGACACTGAAGGCTCAACTTTGCAAAAGCCACAGTGCTACTACTATCCAACTAGCAATTTTTGTGAAAGCTATGGTGCTATCCAACAACAATCTGTTCACTAATATCTTGTGTTTTCTAGCCATATTCTACAGAACAATAATTACCTAGTAAGGGCATTTCACAAAGACTCGTGACTTTGGATTTTCCATTTTAAAATGTAAATATTATAAAACAAGATCTAAGGTTGAGATATGCCAAAGCAAAAGGCATCAGGAGTAAGGAAAATGATAACTCCAAAATGACCCAGCAAAAATTTAACATCCTTCAGAAGTAAAAACAATAAAGCTTCACTTACTCATCACCAACTCTCACATAAAGTATATAAAAGGAAACCCTGGTGTTGGCAATAAACAAAAGTTTTACATCGAGGTTTTCAGTGTTTAAACTGTTGCCAATCAAATATGCAACTTTACTGACCAGCTACAAGTTGATCAGATAATCAAGTGATTATGCCATATTCTTACATTAAGATTATAATTTGTGCTAAGGTTGCAACTATGTGCTAAGTGTTACCCCTCATATTCTATATCACATGATGGGATTTTCAGGATGGTGTATATGATTTTGGATGGACTTGGGGTGCACACTGTTGATTTTTAATAAGCTAGGTTAAGCATGAAGGTCATTTCATTTTTAGCATTTCACTTAACCATAAACAATAATGTTGCAGCAACCAAGATCACAAGAAGAAACACCATGCACAAGAACACAAGAAGTATCCTGGGAAACCCTTCTCAACAAGGGAAGAAAACCCAGCCAAATCCTTTGTTATATTCTTCAAGAGAAAAGACCTCCACCAAGATAAACCCTAGCACACAAGAGGGTGCTTCAAACTCTAGAACTCTAGCACCCAAGAGAGGTGCGCACCTTTTCCCAAGTAGATGTACTTGCTGAAATTTCTAAACTCACAAGAAAGATATGATTCCACAATGGAGAATCATCCCTTACTTATATCAGATTTGTCCAATCAACAAAGGCGTCTATTGGCTCAACAGGGGCGACCTCTCTAAGTCACTTTATAATTTATTATTATTATTATTATTAACCATATTAATTATCTTTTACATTTATTATTAATCACATTAAGGTGGGGCCAACCTATACCCTTTACATAACAGTTAGGGTTACAGGTAGGTCTGACTCTTGAACAACATATAGCAAAGGATCTGATACACCCACTAGTGCTCATCCACTAGGGGCACATCCATAGGGATGTCATAGCTCTGGCTCACTGCATTACACAGAAGAACCAGATCTACACACATTCACCTGTGCTCATCCACAGGCACGTCCACTCTACAGATCTTCTTTCCCACTGCCTCACACAGAGGAATCATCTGGAGTTTTCTCATCAACTCTGCTTGCTCAGAGAAGGCTAACACATCACCTTCATTTTTGTTCTCGTGACGATGCACCCAGCACTTTGGGAATTCACACGTTCACCTTGTGCTCAGCCACAAGCACATCCAACTCATCAGATCGCCTTTCCCACTGGATAATCATCTAGAGTTCTTCTCACTCTCTAAATGGAGGAGGTCATCTCTATGTTCCTAGCTCTGTCTCAGGCAAGAACCACGTACCCTTCTTAGGGGCTTTCTCTTAGGTTTGTAAGCCGAGAGAAAGACTTCACATAGTTGCAATGATCGACACCTCACAGGTTTGTAAGTTGGAGAATGTCTCACATAGTTGCATTCATCAACACACACCTTCATGCAATTTCTTCCATTCACGTCAGTTTTGGCTTACACCCATATGCTTAGAGATGTTGCTTTCATTTGATGGGGTTGATGTTTTGGTGGAGGAGACTCACTTTTCACGTTGGTGGGTTGTCATGGTCATGCCTTATCTATTGGTTTTCTTCAAGTTGCTTGTTTTTGATTGATGGATCACCCTCTTGGTATATATTTGATGGTTATGGAACATGCTACCTCATCATGGTGTTGTCTTTGTATACTTGTTCATCTAGAGAGTGCTACACCTTTGTTCATGTATGATGGTTCTAGTCCCCTAAGAGGTTGGATAAAAGTGATGTGAGGTAGTGACATGGCATTATATTGAACATCCTAATCATTTTGCATGGTGGTGTTATATTATTGGTTTATCACTACAAGGGGATGTTCCACATGGTTCTCTTTTCTTATGTTATGTTGTGAATTGGACCAGCTTGTTGCTGTCCACAAATTCCAGAATCTGATATATGATAAAAAAAAACACAAAAAATGCAAATTTTGGGTGAGGAAAAGCACCCCAAGAGTGCCTAAATGCACTTATAATGATAAACCTTGGGTGCTTTGGCTAGGGCAATGAATAAATGATATAAAAACAGCCCAGCAATGAACTATTGCAGGTACAAATGAATAACAACCATGCAATTAGCTCAAACTTGCAAAAAGAGGTTGTGAATCCCCCTAGGATTTCACCAAAAATCTCCAAAATGTATAATTACGGCTATGAAGCACTTAGAAGATAAATTTCATCATTAGAAAATGTTAGATATCTTTTATAAGCAATCCACAAATCAAATATAAGCTAGGGTAGGGTTAGAATTCACCTTTTAGAGTTAAACCCTAGCTTTAAGGTTTGACCAATTCCAATTTTCTTTGTTGCAATTTAATTTCCAAAATTGATAAACCTATTAAATTAGCCCACAAAATTTCAAATAAAATCTTTAAGCACAAATGTGTGGGGCTCCTTTGCCCAATTGGGATTAAAGATCAACAATTTACCGCAAAACCTTGAACAAAAATATCTAGAAAATGAAAGTAAATTGTTAACTTTGCACTAGACGACAAATAAAAAAAATTTGATAGTATATCTTTTATATTTTTTTGTATTTTTGTATTTTATATGACAAAAGAAAAGAATTGAGTTCTTAAGGTTTTAGTGGTTGGTTGTTGGGAGTTAAGCTTAGTGCCTTATCTCCACTTAGGGCTAATGAGGTCAAGAAGTATGCCCCTTAATAATTGGTTATTCAGTGTTTATGGATTAGAGTGGCAGACTATTGCCTCAAGGCTAGTAGTCCCTTGTCTAATCAAGACAAACCATGAAAACCAAGGTCCTACAAGAAGGTTTTCCTCAAGGGAATAGCCTTCACCAACAAGATCAACAAAAGACTTGAAACAATACTTAAAACCTTTGCCAAGAAGTATAAAACTAATCAAGACAAGCAATAAGCCAAATCGTTTTAAGAAAGATGGAAGAGATACAAACCATGGACATCCTCCTTCCAAGTAGTTGTGCAACTCCTCAATGGATCGATCTTGCTAGATTTCGTAGAAACTTAAACATTCACAATAATATTTAAGTAAGAAGAATAACTAAGAAAGAAAGAGCTCTAAGAAATGACACTAAGAAACACCAAACAAAAGATCTTCTATCAAAGGCTTGAAGTGATCTCCAACAATTCACAACAATTTGGAATGAGAGGAGGGCCTATATTTATAGATGAGGCTCACAACTCCTTCCCGTTCTTTATTCCCTAACTCTAGGTTAAGAAAAATAAAGTAAAAGTGACTTGTCATCCACATAGCTTGGAGACTAAGTCAAAATACATTGAAATGATACTTTACGTGCTTGAAACCCTCATAAAGAGGTGACATCAACCTTCCAAGAGGGGCAATTTGGCTTTAGGGTACAACGTTCCACTTAAAATGCATTTGGGAGGCCTCAAAATATGGCAAGGAATAATCCTAGGCCATCCTAGCTCCAACGTTCACCTCTAAAGACCTCTCCATAAGTCAAATAAAACCCTTCTAAAGTGGACGGCTCCTTCATTTTGGTCATCAAATCATCAAAAAGCAGTCAAAAGTCCATCCACATCATTAGGGGTGAGTGCCATGTCATCTCCTCAAAGTGCAAAGTCACTTAAGTGACCTCCACATCATCCAAGTGTGCTCCAAATAACCCCACGACTGTCATAAAGTGCCACAAGTGAGGGTTGGCCCTCAATAGTGAGCAAAAACACTTTAAAAAGTGTCAAAGGAGGGGGACRTTCCAACATAGGACACATGGAAAGTGTAGAGGATATCCACGTGGAATGTAAATAGCTCGTCCATGCCTTGAAGAATGCAACCAATTCCTCGAGAAATGCGATAAGCCTCGACATCTGTGAGATTGCCTTGAGTAATGCAAAACTAGCTAATCATGTGCAAAATAATCTCCAAGGGCCCATAACCAAAGTGTGGTGCATACATAAGAAATTGAGGGTCCATGTTGGGCAAAATAGGTGTGCTAAACCATGGGTGCGACAACCCTTACAAAGTGCAATCACCTTTTACATAGCAAAAGAATAAGTGAATAGTTAGGGCCCCATAAATCAGGTGTCCTAGTAGATCCACCTCGGAACGTCT
>JASDQU010688075.1:17214-39127 GCA_032191745.1 Picea mariana
ACATATACCTAGTATATATATCGACATATACTAGGTATATATACTCAGTATATATACTGGTATATATATTCAATATATATACCGGTATATATGCTAGGTATATTTGTCGGTATATATACTTGTATATATACCAATATATATATTGAGTATATATACCAATATATATACTGAGTATATATACCGACACATATACCTAGTATATGTCAATATATCTACTAGGTATATGTGTCGGTATATATACTCAGTATGTGAATTTCTCTTCAAACACACAAAATCCTTTCCCTTTAAGGGATTCCATCACTACCTCTATGAACTTGGTAGGATCGGTTCCTTTGAGCATACTTCTGCATTAGTATAGGAGGAAGGGAGAGAGAAATGGCAGTATAGGTGTAAGAGAGACGGGGAGAGAGAAATGGCGGTATAGGAGGAAGGGAGAGAGGGGAAGAGGGGATGAGAGAGAGAAAGAAATGGAGGGAGAGAGAGGGGGGAAGAGTGGCATCGAAGCAAGCAAGAACCAAAAGGCTTCACGGAGGCGACGTGGGTGATTTTCCTCGCATTGGCTTCTTTTACGAAAGCATTGCGGATCCTAGTGTAAATAGGCATGGCAATCGTCATGTAGGGAACCACAACGCTGAGCAATAGGACTCCCGGGGTATTGTTGCACGTGCTTGGAAGGCAAAGGGAAAATTTGTGTCTAGAGGTGGAGGCAACGAATAATATTTGTAAGGTTAAATCTTTTTTCCCTACCTCTCCACCACTTGTGTTAAAATGAAGGTTATCACTTGGAATATAAGAGACTTGAATAGTTCTAGGAAATGGATAATTATTAAAAATAAGTTAAATATGGAGAAACCATAAATATGTTTTATTCGGGAAACTAAATGTACAACTGAAAATTTGTTACAAATATGTAGGAAAAATTGGAATAAGTACCATTAACTAGATATTTATAGCCAAAACTTAGCAGGGGGTATTCTTACCCTATGGAACCCTCAAAAAGTTAACATGATATCAGCTAAATCTACTAGTTTATACTTATCAGTTGAATTGAAAGTAATATGGAATACAAAGAAGATCATCTTTACCAATGTGTATGGTCCCCAGCTCCTAGATGATAAGAAAAATATGATAGCAGTTGTATAAAACCTCAAAGAACGACACATGAGATCCCATTGGGTTATAGCAAACGATTTCAACATAATTTTGACCTTGGCAGAGAAGAAAGGAGGAATCCACATATTGGATAGAGATGCAGAGGTCTTCTCTGAGTTTATAGAAAAAAACATCCTAGTAGATATAAGAAAAAGAAACGAAACGTTTACCTGGAATAACAAGAGAACCTTGCATCACCAGGTGGTGTCAAGGCTAGATAAACTATTAATATAAGAATCAATGGTTAAAGGAAGGGGAGAAAAACACAAATTTCTTCCACAAGTCGACAATCGCCCATAGGAATCACAAAAGAATTTTGAAAAACAGAGACAAGGAAGGCAAAGAGATAGAATATTATAAAGAAATTGGAAAAACTCTAGTTCAACACTTCCAGGACATAGCTAAGGAACCCGAAGTTGATTGTTCGGAGGCCATACAAAGAATTCTGAGACATATTCCAATATTGGTCACAAAGGAACATAATCAGAATTTAAGGAAACCAATAACACCAAAGGAAGTAGATCAAGCAGTCCAAGAGATGCCTAATGGGAAGGCCCTTGGACCTGATGGATTTACTGTGGATTTCTTCAAAGCTTGATGGGATGTGGTAAAACAAGATATTTATGATATAGTCGAGGATTCAAGGCGATCCTCTTCTATCCTCAAAGCTATAAACTGAACTTTAATTACTCTGATCTCCATAGGGAATCACGCTAGAACTCCTTCCATAAATGCGCATATACGAAAGAGAGCTTCCATATATGTGCATTTTGGCTTCTGTATATGCGCATTTAAGGAAGCCAAAATACGCATATATGGAAGCCAAAATGCACATATACGAAAGCTCTCTTCCATATATGCGCATATACATAAGCCAAAATGCACATATACAGAAGCTCTCTTCCATATATGCGCATTTACGGAAGACAAAAATGTGCATTTACGGAAGAGAGTGTTTGTATATGTGCATTTTGGCTTCTGTATATGCGCATTTATGGAAGCCAAAATGCGCATATACGAAAGACAAAATGCACATATACGAAAGAAAAAATACACATTTACGGAAGCCAAAATGCACATATACGGAAGCTCTCTTCTGTAAATGCACATTTTTGTCATTCGTAAATGAGCATATATGGAAGACAAAATGCGCATATACAGAAGAGAGCTTCCGTATATGTGCATTTTGGCTTCTGTATATGCGCATTTACGAAAGGATCTCTTCCGTATATGCGCATTTTATCTTCCGTATATGCGCATTTACGGAAACCAAAATGTGCATATACGAAAGAGAGATATGCACATTTTGGCTTCCGTAAATGCGCATTTTATCTTTCGTAAATGCGCATATACGAAAGAGAGCTTCCGTATATGTGCATTTTGGCTTCTGTATATGCACATATACAGAAGCTCTCTTAAAGCCAAAATGTGCATATACAGAAGCTCTCTTATGCGCATATATGAAAGCTCTCTTCCATATATGCGCATTTTGGCTTTCGTAAGTGCGCATATACGAAAGATCTCTTTCGTATATTCGCATTTTGGCTTCCGTATATACGCATTTACGAAAGGGGAAAATGCACATATACAGAAGCCAAAATGCACATAAACGGAAGAGAGCTTCCGTATATGTGCATTTTGGCTTCTGTATATGCACATTTACGGAAGCCAAAATGTGCATATACGAAAGCTCTATATATGAAAGAGAGCTTCCGTATATGCGCATCATGGCTTCTGTATGAAACAACAATATGATATGCTTATCTTGTAGCATCTTCAAATAATTTTTTTTAAGGGTACGAAATCTCCTCCTCTAATATTAATCTTATAAGAAAATTACTACTTTAAAATAACTCATTTTTCTTTTGAAACATATATAGATATATCTTGTGATATTTGTTGTATTATATGCTAGAGAAATGACTCTTTTGAAAACGTATATAAATATATCTTGTGGTATTTGTTATATTATATGGCATAGAAAGAACATTGAAGGAGTTCATGTCTAGCTTTTACCATGCAACAATACTAAAGGTGTGCACTAATAAAAATCATTTTTTTTAAATTAATGGTGATGTTGGTTTTAATTACCAATTGAAATATCTATTTTTTTTAAGGAAAAAAAGTTTTTAATTTAAATAGATGGTCATTTGCATGAAGTTCATGGCCTCAAAAGAGGTAATCTAGTTTCACAAGGAGAAAATGTAATTAGTGTATTATTTTAAATATATAATAACATACTATTGTTATAGAGAAAACATAATTAGTGTGTCATTTTAAATAAATAATGTGTTGGTAGTGTTGGGGCCAAAAGCCCCACTTTTGTAGTGTTGAGCCCCCTAAATGAAGAATAAGACAAGCATGATAGGTTCTTGATCAATGCTATAATGAATAGGGAGTGAGTGCAAGTTTATGAAGGTCTCTCATGGCATGTTAATGGCAATGCAAACATGGAACAACAATATGTTGACTTGGAGGGATGATTTGAGGTACTTTCACAATGAATTTGAATATAGTGTAAGGCTAAATGTTGGAAATTGAATTAGGTTCTAGAATATATAATTTTTATTTATGAATTTTTTGTATGATCATGTGAAATTTATTGCAAAATATAATGCATATGTTCTCTTTAGTGTAGGTGTTAAGTACATAAATGTTGGTTGATTTCCTTAAAAAAATAGTACAACAATATATAATATATTATGAAAGTCAATATAACCCTAAAATTACGAGGTCATGCATGAGTGCATGGTTTGAGGTTCTTTACATGATCAAACAACTCTCTTTTTATAAATTATAGATCTCACTCTATACTAGTGGCATATAATTTTTTTTTAAAGGGTAAAATGATAAAAAGTTATAGTAGTAACAAAAGGGGTCTATATTTTAAGATTCTAACATATGTTAAGACAAAAATAAATTAAAAGTAGTAAACAATATTATATTTTTTAAATTATATAATTGGAATTTACATAATCGGATCTATATGTGTGTGTAGTTTCATCAACAATGGATAAAAATAACGTGAAAATGGAGATATGGAGAGGCATTTGGAAAAATGGAGGTTTTGTTGTTTTTGCAGTCCAAACCACTAGAATCGTCATACCGAACAAAAATTCAAAGAAACTAAGTCAGCAAACATGTGGGTAAGTAGAAACACTCCTATTGAAAAAAGGAAAAAATGAGGTTTTGTTGTTTTTGCAGTCCAAACCACCAAGATCATCATACCGAACATAAATTTGAACCAACCAAGTTAGAAAACATGTGGGTGAGTAGAAACACTCCTTCTAAGAAAATGAATTTTGAATAACACACATACATTCTAGAATAACACACACACACACACACACACACACATCTTAGTAATTTTCCATAACTTTCTACCTTGACATTCAATTTTGGAGTTCTTTAGCTTGTTGGAAAGGTCTTGAATAGCTCTACATTATGTGTATCAAGGCCCTAATCATGGTCCAAGGACAACCACTAGGGTATAAAAGATATTTTTAGGGAATTGTTGATGGGTCTAAATGGCATGTCAATCAAGAAGGAAAATAAAAGAACTCTTTCATTTACGAGTTATCTCAAAGCACAATAATATTTATACACTTGTTGATAGTGTATCACAAGTAAATCTTACTTCATAGCAAGTTGTTTAAAGTTTGGGATTGGGGACTAGTGTTAGAAAAACAGGATCATGGAGCAATAAATAAGACAAATGCAGAAATAAAACACAAAAGATACACAATACAATAGAGACACATATATACATAGTTCACCCAGTGTGGGCTACGTCCACCAGATAAATTTCCAGGTCCCTCCTTTTTATTATCCAGCAAAATGAAGGGATACAACCCACAACACACCCATTGTAAATTCCTCTTCTTTCTCTCACAATATCCTCTCTCAGAATACAATATTCTCCATAATAAATAGCTGCAATACAATTCCCTCATAAAAGAAGGTTGGCTTCTGGAGAAAAAATCCCTAAAAATAACTTATACCATCATATCTACAACCTTATAATGAACGATCCAGATTGACTACGAAAATACAATATTTTACAAGGAATTGTTTTTCAAATTTTCACTTCAGGGGCGTTAGCCCCGAATCCCCTGCCAGGGGGGGCTACAAAAATTGTCATCGTCCCCCCCTGGACCCCCTTGGCAACAATTGTGTGGGGGAAAGCCCCCCGCACCCCCCTGTTAGGGAATGGGGTCCAAGCACGGCTGAAACAAACCTCTGAATCAAGAAGATAAATAGTCTCCACAACCAACAATCTCTCACTTGGATATACATCCTTCACTTTCCAACTGCCCTGTTGAAATCAGATTTTTCCTTATATCTGGAACATGTCTTACCTCTTTCAACAACCATTGGTTTCCAATATTTTGATTTATTTTTACCTTTACCATTCCAACAATTTTGCATGGTGCATCATCACCCAAATGAACCTGTCCAAAATCACCTCGAACATAATCTAGAAATTTTTTCCTATGGGGTGTGGCATGAAATGAAGCCCCTGAATATACTACCCAAGACTTAGAAATGTTATCTACAGAAAGAATCAAATCATCTTGTAACACATCACTTGTTACATTTGCTTCCTTATTTTTCTCATGTTGTCCATCTCTTTGTTTCTTTGGAGATCTGCAGTGTTTCTCCCGATGTCATTTCTTCCCACAATTCCAACAGTCTATCTTTCCCAGTCTTGATTTGGATCTTCCCTTCCTATAATTCCCACTGTTCCCTGAGCCCTTTCATCTATACTTTTGTCTTCCCCTGTTCTCCATGTTTAACACATTACCTGATGTCTCACCTGTGCTTTTCCATAACATTTTCTCGCTAAGGATAACACCAACAACATCATCAAATTTTAAAGTGTTTGAACTAGAGACAGAGTTACTTACAACCATGACCAAGCCGTTCCAACTTTATGGCAATGAGAAAAATATTACAACGACTGCAACAAAGTCTTCAATTCTTTCTCCTCTCCTTGGCTTACAATGATATTCAACCAACTTCAGCAGCCTTTACTTGGCTTACCTTACATGTGTTCGTATATGCGTCGTTTGTATATGTGCATATACAAAAGCGTGCATATACGGAAGCCACCTTCCATAAATACATCTTTTGTATATGCATGCTTCCATATATGCGCATATACAGAAGTTGTCGTCCGTAAATGCACATTTATGGAAGCACGCATATACGGAAGACACCATTATGAAAGTGGAAAGCTTCCGTATATGCACATTTATGGAAGCCCTCGTCTGTATATGCGTCGTCCATATATGAATCGTCCATATATGCACATATACGGAAGCGTGCGTATATGGAAGTCACCTTCCGTATATGTGTCTTCCATATATGCGTGCTTCCATACATGCGCATATACAGAAGTTGTCTTACGTAAATGCACATTTATGGAAGTCGGTCTCTGTATATGCACGATTCTGTATTTGCGCATATACACTGACCTTCTCCATAAATGCGCATTTATGGAAGCATGCATATATGAAATACACCATTATGGAAGTGGCCAGCTTCTATATATGCATCATCCGTATATGCGCATTTATGGAAGTCGTCGTCCGTATTTGCGCATATACGGAAGCGTGCATATATGGAAGCCACCTTTCATAAATGCATATTCCGTATATGCGTGCTTCCATATATGCACATATACAGAAATTGTCGTCCGTAAATGAACATTTATGGAAGTCGACCTCCGTATATGCACGCTTCCGTATATGCACATATACACTGACCACTTTCATATATGCGCATTTATGGAAGCACGCATATACGAAAGACACCATTATGGAAGTGGCCAGCTTCCGTATATGCGTCATCTGTATGCGCATTTATGGAAGCCGTCGTCCGTATATGCACATATACGGAACCGTGCATATACGAAATATGCGCGCTTTTGTGCATATACGGAAGCACGCATATACGGACTACAACTTCCATAAATGCCCATACATACGACGTATATACGGAAGTTGGCCACTTCCATAATGGTGTCTTTCGTATATGTGTGCTTCCATAAATGTGCATATATGAAAGTGGTCAACGTATATGTGTGTATACGAAAGCATGCATATGCAGAGGCCGACTTCCATAAATGTGCATTTATAGACGACAATTTATGTATATGCGCATATATGGAAGCACACATTTACGGAAGCGCGCATATATGGAAGCCACCTTCCGTAAATGCGTATTTCGTATATGTGTGCTTCCATATATGTTCATATACATAAATTTTTATCAATAAATGCACATTTATGGAAGTCAGCCTCCGTATATGCACATATACGCTGACCACTTCCATATATGCACATATACGGAAGCGCGCATATATGGAAGCCACCTTCCATAAATGCATGTTTTGTATATGCGTGCTTCCATATATGCACATATACATAAATTTTCGTCCATAAATGCATAGTTATGGAAGTCAGCGTCCGTATATGCATGTTTACGTATATGCACATATATGCTGACCACTTCCATATATGTGCATTTATGGAAGCAAGCATATACGAAAGACACCATTATGGAAGTGGCCAGCTTATGTATATGCGTCGTTCGTATATGCGCATTTATGGAAGCATGCATATACATAAGACACTATTATGGAAGTGGCCAACTTCCGTATATGCATCGTCCATATATAAACGACGCATATATGGACGACAACTTCCATAAATGCGCATATATGGATGATGCATATACAGAAGCATGCATATACAGAAGCCACCTTCCGTATATGCGTGCTTCCATATATGTCCATATACAAAAGTTGTCATCTGTAAATGCACATTTATGGAAGTCGGTCTCCGTATATGCACGCTTCTGTATATGCGCATATACGTTGACCACTTCCATAACTGCGCATGTATGGAAGTTGTTGTCTATATATGCATCATCTGTATATGCGCATATATGGAAGCGCGCACATATGGAAGCCACCTTCCGTAAATGCGTCTTTCATATATGTGTGCTTCCATATATGCACATATACAAAAAATTTCATCCGTAAATGCACATTTATGGAAGTCGACCTCCGTATATACACGCTTCTATATATGCGCATATACGCTCACCACTTCCATAAATGAACATTTATGGAAGCACACATATAGGAAATATGCCATTATGGAAGTGGCTAGCTTCCATAAATGCGTCGTTCGTATATGCACATTTTTGGAAGTCGTCATCCATATATGTGCATATACAGAAGCGCGCATATACAGAAGCCACCTTCCGTAAATGTGTCTTCTGTATATGCGTGCTTCCATATATGCGCATATACAAAAGTTGTCTTCCATAAATGCACATTTATGGAAGCACGCATATATAAAAGACACCATTATGGAAGTGGCCAGCTTCCGTATATGCGTCGCTCATATACAAACAACACATATATGGACGACAACTTCCATAAATGCACATATACGTAAATTCATATATTGAAGCATGCATATACGGAAGACACCATTATGGAAGTGACCAGCTTCCGTATATGAGTCATCTGTATATGCGAAATTATGGAAGTTGTCGTCTGTATATGCATCATCCATATATGCGCATTTATGGAAGCACGCATATACAGAAGATACCATTATGGATGTGGCCAGCTTCCGTATATGTGCATTTATGGAAATCGTCGTCCATATATGCGCATATACATAAACGCGCATATACGAAAGCCACATTCCGTAAATGCGTCTTTTGTATATGCGTGCTTCCATATATGCGCATATACAGAAGTGGTCATCTGTATATGCGCATTTATGGAAGCAGGCATATACGGAAGACACCATTATGTAAGTGGCCAGCTTCCATATATGCTTCGTCCATATACAGACGATGCATTTATGGACAACAGTTTCCATAAATGCGCATATACAGACGATGCATATACGGAAGTGTGCATATACAGAAGCCACCTTCTATATATGCGTGCTTCCATATATGTCCATATATAAAATTTGTCGTCTGTAAATGCACATTTATGAAAGTCCACCTCCGTATATGCATGCTTTTGTATATGTGCATATACGCTGACCACTTCCATAAATTCACATTTATGGAAGTCGTTGTCCGTATATGCGTCATTTTTATATTCGCATATATGGAAGCGCGCACATACGAAATTCACCTTCCGTAAATGCGTCTTCCGTATATGTGTGCTTCCATATATGCGCATATACAAAAAAAATTGTCTGTAAATGCACATTTATGGAAGTCAACCTCCGTATATGCACGCTTATCTATATGCGCATATACACTGACTACTTCCATAAATGCACATTTATGGAAGCACGCATATACAGAAGACACCATTATGGAAGTGGCCAACTTCCGTATATGAATTGTCTATATATGCACAATTATGGAAGCTGTCGTCCGTATATGCGCATTTCACATATACGGAAGATACCATTATGGAAGTGGCCAGCTTCCGTATATGTGTCGTCCGTATATGCGCATTTATGGAAGCCGTCATCCATATATGTGCATATACGAAAGCCACCTTCTGTAAATGCGTCTTCCGTATATGTGTGTTTCCATATATGCGCATATACAAAAGTTGTCATCCGTAAATGCACATTTATGGAAGTTGGCCTCCGTATATGCACGCTTCTGTATATGCGCATATACGCTAACCACTTTCATAAATGCGCATTTATGGAAGCATGCATATAAGGATCAGGATCAGGATGGCTAGAGTGAGACCAAATTTCACGACTCATCTCCAACTGGCGATCAGGATCAGGTAGGTCCCCTCATAACTAATTGGTAGCTATGGAAAGATCATTGTAGGATACTTTAGAGATTGAATTGTATTGTTCTTCAAATATGATATATTAATATTTCACCCTTTCTATAGGATTAGTTTTATTCACAACACCTTGTGCAATGGATCAATGGATCTAGAATAATTGGATTGCTCTAATCAAAGGTAATATTTCTTACTGCTTCTATGCAAAGGGATTTTACACATTTATATTTGATTTGAAGGAGGAAAAGGGTTTAATATTTTGAATTGGGCCTTATTTCATGGCCCCCCATGTAATTTACCTCAATTTTGTATCCTTGTATTTTTATTCAGATGTGGATCTTCCCTTAATGGTCCCTTTACTAGGTGCACTTTCCCAATCTTCCCTTGCACCATTGGAATGATGAATTCATAGAAAACACCCTAGGATATTTTGTTGACAAGTATGAACCCAAATATGGAATGTTTTCATGTGCTTGTATATGAATTGAATTAGTATATTTTGAATAAAGGCCTCTTTGAATCTATTAACCAATGCTTAAAACTAAAGGCAAGTCTCCTTTTGAAGTCCCTAATCGATATGTAATCCTATCAAATATGGATCCATATAAGTAGCAAACCACCCCCTCTCTATCTATTCCATCTAGCCACTCTCCTCTTGCCAATGAAGGTCTTCCTCCTTCCTCCAAAACCCTCCCCCCCACCTAGGGTGAATCTTTGTAGAGATTCCTTTGATGAGGAGATACCTATGTCTATCCCTTTTGATCTCTCAAAATTCTCCTTGAGAAATAAGATATCCTTAAAGACTTCCCATTTCCTCTCCTATCCACCTTCAACCTTCCCATAGTGGAGTGATTATTAGGAAAAATATCCTTCAATGACAATAAGAGGAGGATGATACCAAAGGGAAAACAAAGAAGAAATCCAGTCGTAAGCTAAACAAAGAGAAATGAAAAGAAGAAACAAATAATGAAAAATCATTGGGATCCCAAACAACCATGCCAACTACCTAAGATAGAAATAGAAAAAAAAACCATCCCAATAAATGAATATACTCTYTTGGAACTACAAGGGGCTAGGAATTTGGAGAAATAAAGAAGTAGTTCGAGATATGATACACTCTTAAAGACCATCTATTACTCTACTGCAACAAACCAAGTTAGAAGGAGATATAACACCAAAGTTTGATAATAAATTATGTTCTTCTTCATATTGGCATGAACATATGTGTTCAATTCTTCTACTTCATCTCTCTCCTTAACATTATATTTCACGTATAATCCCTTGCACAAATTTCCCTTTGTGTTCTATTCTATCCTCCCTCCCAGCTTTTATATTTCCATTTTCTTCTCTTTTAATGGAAGGAAAGTGAATTTATGTAGATTCTACCATCCATTATACCGAAGTTGTCAAATTCAGATTGAAGATTAACTTGGCAATCCTAGAATGTAAGAGTTTAACTTAGATTCAGAACATAAAAGGAATTTAAAAAATACACAAATTTTGATTTAAAAATTTTCATTAATATGAAATTTAGATGTTCATACAATTCACAGTATAAATATAATTCCAAATTACATAAATTTACGGTCATAAAAGTACATTTTACAAAATGACATAGAAGATAGACCACCACAAGAAGAAAATGTTTAAATTGATAATCATGGAATTGACACTTGGAAATGGTAACAATAATCCTTTGCCCCCAATATTGATGCGATGCATCCACATTGAGTAAGTTAAATCTTCATCTAAAAAAGAAGCTCTTTTGTCTTAATGATCAGATATGATGATATTGAATTTATGTTATATAGCTCAATCACACCATTAGTAATGCCTCATATAGTGTTAGTATTGAAAATTATATTAAATAGATTAATAAAAAAAAAAGTATAATTATAAAATTAACGGAAGAAAAAACAAAAAAACATTACCAACCTTGGTGTTAGGTTGAGTGAGAATACAAGGAAGTATGGGCTAGGTAGAGGCACAAAAGTGAACATACTCTTTGATCGCTGGTGTATTTGAATATCACTTGTCAATTTCAACTTCTAATATGACCACCTTTATTTTTTGCAATATCTAAAACTAGTCAAAAATTGGAAAAAGCCTCACCTAAACACTAAAATAATCCTATGAGACATTTACATAAACATAATTTAAAATTTTTATTGTTGAATGCCTCCAATGCAGTGGCCACATGGCCAACTCTATCTTCTTCCCGGAAAACATGTTAGAGATAATGCTCACATTAATGTTTTGTGCTAAGTCTGGGGATTGGCTTGAGGTTTTGTAGGAGACCGTTGAGATATCCTCTCAACCTAAATCTCCAATATTAGAATTAATTGGATCTCACTCCAACTGTATATACATGTAATGTATCTGTGTGAGTGTGCAATACAAACTATTTTCTGTGTATGTAAATACCATGCAATGGCTGCTCTCTCAATTTCTATGTTGGTATTAGAGAAAGGACAACCTTGACTCTCTCACGAGAGGGGCTGGAATATGAAATAAATTGGGAGCCGATTCTCTGTAGATATATAGCATAAGAGAGTAGTTTGCTTGCGCTGCCTCTGTCAAGTGTAAGTTATTGTTTGTGTGGATATTTTTGCGTTCAGTCTACATCAACTTTGCAGCGTGCAGGTTTATGGAAGTGTGGATCACTGTGTTTCTGAGCCCATGAATCATTAAGAGGCACACTACCAGTGTGAAGACCAGTCAATCTGCATACGAGAAGGAGCCCGCACCACTAGAAAAAGGGTCATAAGGAGGAGTTACCGGACTGCAAAAAGGAATCCACTGTAACATTTATTTTTGCTGTGTGGGTGGAGATCACTGCCCAAACAATTCCCCAGATCTATGAAGTGCATTAGGTGTAATTCTGTAATCGTGTCCAATCTTCTGTAAATCGTCCCTCCTCTATCGGGAGACACTGCATGTAGAGTCATTTCCATCCAGTAAGACTTGTTATACTAGTGCATACAAATCATGCATGAGATGAGATGTGGTCAATGGCCAATTGCTATTTTTGTTTTCAAATTTGGTCCGCAGTCAAATTTAAAAGAGCCATCATTTGAAGAATTCGAGAACAAGTTTGCTGGGAGGTTTCCTTATCTGCTGCATGCAATATCTGTCAATGTTTGGGAGACACAGATTATATCACATTTGCAGCCATATTAGTTTTATGTGTAAATGTGTATTGCTTGTGTATACCAGTATATGATTATGAAGAAGGCCAATTATTGAATAGACTAACACAATTCAAATTGGTGGTTCTCCACGACATGAGAACAAATCGCTAATTTAATTATGTCTAAGTTTGTTCTATACTGATGTGATCCGTCGTGATCCGGGAGCATTAGTTACAAGTTATTTTTATGAGGTCAAGTTGTGAAACTGACTACTGAAGACATTCAATATATAGATCATTCTCCTATATAACTGTTGAAATTTTATCTTCGGGGGAATTCAACAAATGGAAGTGTATCCATAGGATGGTTTAGTATCAAGATTGTTTTTCAGAAAGTTGAGAAGCATCGATTGTACAAAGAACGTCAAAGATGGTTGGAAACAGTTTTATCTATGTTGTATGAAGTGGTAGCTCGAAGATGATGGGAGAAAAAGAGCGTGTCTATGAAGTTCAGAGATGGGTGTAAGTGCGTATGAGGACTAGTTAGACAAACAATGACAAATTTTGTGTTTTCAATACTGTAAGTTTTGAAATGTAAGCATTAAAGGGGGGTGTTAGAGATAATGCTCACATTAATGCTCTGTGCTAAGTTTGGGGATTGGCTTGAGGTTTTGTAGGAGACTGTTGAGATATTCTCTCAACCTAAATCTCCAAGATTAGAATTAGTTGGATCTCACTCCAATTGTATATACATGTAATGTATCTACAACTGTGCAATGGTTGCTCTCCCAATTTCTATGTAAACATTGTTGAGAAACTAAATTTTATGAGCAACATTAAAGGCATATGTAAAGATCAAGCCTCTGAGTTATAGAAAAGTCTCATCTTTGTCCATAATCCACTCCATATCTTATTAGACAAAAAAAAAATACTACAATATATTGCATACATTTAGAAATAAATTAAAATAAAATCTCACAAATTACATATATTAAAAAGGTTATAAATAAAAGAATAAATTAACATTAATTTAAATTTTTAAGTTTTGGTTATCTTTCTGTATATTTTTAAATGTTAAACTTATTTATGTATTTAAAAATCCAATTTAAACAAATTTCCTCCAAATTTATATGGTTAGATTCCAGTAAAAAAGATCAAAACATAAAATGTTTAGAAAACACCAATAAATGATAATATCCTAACCTAAGGTAATTTCAATTAGTTAATGCACCGTACACATTGCCTACGACATGTTGTGCATTGCACACACCAATGCTGCAGAGCGCTCAAGCCGAAGCTCCATGATCTGCGAAACACACTCTCTGATTGGAAAAATTACATTATGCACAGTCTACATCTGAACATACATATGTTACATAAATTGACAGTTTATATCTGAACATACTTCTGTTACATAGAATATTTGTTTGGAACAACGCAGACTTGGACTCAGAACTTGGAAGTATTCCAAATTGTCACTCTTAATTAATTTAGTTTTCTTAATTGGTATAAACTAAAAAAACTCGTTGCACGTTTGTTGTGCCTTTTTTTCCTCTCCCGTGTCATATTCATGGGTGTGCTGTAACAAGTCTTGACATTGTATGAGAGTTTAGTGAATTACAGGAGGAATAATTTTAATGGATTATAAAAAAGATATGTCATATTCACAACATGTAAAGTTTTTGGCAATGGAATTTGTTTTAACATGTAGAGTTTCTTATAAAATAATTGATGACAGGGTGTAGTCCATGTGTTACATGACAAACAAATCATATTCAACATTTCAAAGTTATAAGCCAGTGGATCTTTCATTTTTATCGATCTGTGATGTTCGTTTAATATACTTTCCCAGGGACATATGCTCATATTTATCTCACTTTCATTGCAATTTTTCTTTTTTCACGAAGACAAGTAAGTTAATTGTGACAAGATACAACAAAACAAAACCATAAACCTCCCATTCCACCCGGGTTCCACAGGCCGCACCGCATAAGAATCATAGAATCATCCGCTTAATGGAGGAATTTTCGTGACCATAGATGATTGTCTTTCCATAGACAAGGCCCCCACCTGGACCTAACTCCAGCCAAGACATCATTGAGAAAGAATGGGTAAGAATATGTTAGAGATTTCCAGGTGGAAGGATTTTTTCCAAAAAATTCTCTGTGAATATCTCTAAGAAGAAACACACTGCCCAGTACCCACTTCAACCAAACCAGTATTTGTAAAGCACCATATATCCACTTCCCAAAAGCCTTTATACCAAGAGCTCCTGCCACTATACTACCGGATAAAATGCACATTATCTCCAAATATATCATTGCTAAAGACAGGAGGTGCATAGCCAACCCACATATTGCAGCGCCAATCGTGGCCTAAAAAACGTCCATGGACACAAGATGATTATCACTGCACCTAAACATTCTTCACTCCTGGGAGACATTGCAGCCAATGACATGGAGAAATCCATGCCCAAAACAATACCAATGGTTGTCATTATCATTGCAACTCTAGCCATAGACGGTGGCGCAGAACTATCGTCCCCACCGTCAAATGCTATAAAAACAACCCAAAAAATAGAGCAAACCATGTTGACACAACCCACTGTAAAAGATACGGTTCTGAAGCAATTTCCGAGACAGGCCGTCGAGAACTGCCCTTGCCCTTGCCCTTGCCCTTTGTATGGAACCCCTTGAGGGGTAATAGATTTGCCACTCAATTCCATAAACCTGTCGTTGGCTGTCAGGTTTCTGGCATGGTTGCAGCGTAACGATGTCTTCCTAACAAAGCGGCTTGACCACTGCTAAGATTCCCATTCGCGTCTGTCCCTGGTAACAAAACCTGACATGCAGGAAATTTGAATGGTCACTGGGTGGCAACCCAGCACACAGGAAATTTGAATGGTCGTTGGGCGGCAATGTTGCATTAACATCCACCAACTTACAATTAATACTGCTAGTATGTAAACATACTACCATCCATCATCATCCAATGGCGATCAGGGGGGCGGATGGGGCATATCCTCACGTCTCCTCGGGAGTTCATGCGGTTTGTGTCAATTGTACCCTCAATATTAGTGGTCGCTGGGCGACAATGTTGCATTAAAATCCACCAACTTACAATTAATACTGCTGGTATGTAAACATACTACCATCCATCATCATCCAGTGGCAATCAGGGGGCCGGATGGGGCATATCCTCACGTCTCCTCGGGAGTTCATGCGGTTTGTGTCAATTGTACCTTCAATATTAGTGGTCGACGTGAGTCAAAGAAGTGGATGGGAGCATGTATGATGGTGGGATGGATGCAGATAGTAGCATGACTGTATGGCTGGATGAATGTGGATAGGAGCATGGATGGGCGAAGGCATTAAGCGCACAAGTATGGTTGCATGGGCATCTCATCTGCAGAGTCTTAAAGACTCTGCAGCAGGATGGATATTGCTTGCGGCGAAGTGAGGGGCTTTTAGATTTTTGAAGACAAAGATTTGATAAAGTTTGCCCATTAAAGTATCATTAAATTTCAGTAGGATTTTGTGTTCACTGCCACGCTGTGGGTGGAGGGCTGTCCATTGACAAAAGACAGTGGTCTATACGGATACATGGAAACAGCCATGGCAGGACGGGTTGGAGGGCGGAGTATCATGGAGAATTTGGAATGGAGTAGGCTAACTCGAGAGCAATCTTCCCTCCCAAGCAGTGATCAAATTTGAAGGTCAGGTTCTAATTTCTGTGAGAAGGGTATATAATCGTCAACCCTTCTAGAATGAAAAGTTTGCAGAAAAATTGCATTTTAATTGACAATAATAAATTAAGTTCACAATTCATAAAAAAATGTGTTAAACAAAATATTACATTTTTAATAAAATTTATTTCTAATAAAATAATTAGTACAAGTTAAATGACTAACTAGCTGGAAAATATTACAATTATAACAACATCAAATAGATATTTAGTCAAATTTGAAAATGTAAATTCATAGAGAAACAAAATTTGTAAATTGTATTAATTCTTTTAAAACTGAAATAATACATTTTGTCCCCAAAACAAAGTTATACTTGAGTGTTTTTATCCATCATATTTCGTCTATCCCCTACTCATGTCCTTAAACCAGCATAACCCCAAAAAGGTTGTTATGTAATACATTAGTCAAAAAAAAATTTCAAAATTAACTGCCACCCCAAAAAGGCTACAATGTGATACATATGTCCAAAAAAAAAAATGGAAATTAACGATAAACCCTCAAAAGTTGTTCATTTTGGAAATTAACTGCCACCTGCTCCTTACAACTTAGCCTTGCACAATATCTTGCAATGATTAAATTCAATATGTTTGACAAAAGCTCATTACAAAAGAAATCGCTGGTGCAATATTCAGAGTAATACCTCAAACATATTCGGAGTAATACCTCTTGTTTATTGATACTAGTATAACCATTGATATGATGTTAACTATGATCATAAGGGTAATCAATCACAAAATAGACTAGATTACTGGATCATGTTAATTCATGGTTTAGATCTGCACTCAAAGAATTACAACCTACAACGACAATCTTGTTAATTTTTCAGACCCCAACCCAGTTTCAGTCTCGCTGATTTTTCATCCAAAGTTAAATGCCGAAACTCCAGTTTCAGCATTGTTTCAGCAACACAGTTTCAACACTGTTTCAACATATGTTACAGCACTGAAATGACTAAAACTGGGTTGGGGTCTGAAAAATTAACAAAACTGAATTCTAGAAACCTCTGTCAACACTTTAAATATTCATCTACTAAAAAAATATTCAGTGAATTCAAGAGTACAAAGATTGCATTCTATGAGCTAATTCAAACAAAAAATAACTAGGAATTATTCTACATAAATCTATAGTCTGGAAATTCAGGACATCAAGCACAATCACCAACAAATTATCACAGTACTCTATTACTGAAAGAAATTACAACAAAAAAATTCAAATAAATGAGGAGTGGTTCTCCCAAGTGTTTCGTAAGGTAATCAACTGATAAAAATAATGATTGAAACTTACATTCACATTCTTTAAAACTACCAGATCTCTGCATGCTTTATGATAGGGATGAAATGGTTGAGCATGTCTTTTGGAAATGTCCATTTGCAAAGACACATTGAGGATGTTTGTTAATTTGTTAATTTATAATTCAGAACTGCACTAAAAGAATTACAACCTACAGTCGCAAACTGAAGTCTAGAAACCTTTGTCAAAACTTTATATATGTATCTACTAAGAAAATATTCGGTATATTCAAGAGTACAAACATTGCATTCTGTGAAGTGATTCAAACAACATATAACTAGGAATTATTCTACATAAATCTGCAATCTGGAAATTCAGGACAACAAGCATAGTCTCCAACATAATATCACAGTACTCTATTACTGAAAGAAATTACAACAAAAAACTTCAAATAAATGAGGATTGGTTTTGCCAAGTGTTATGTAAGGTAAGCCAATGCTAATAATAAATATTGAAACTTACATTCACATTCTTCAAAATTACCTGATCTTCGATCATTACTAGATCTTCGATCACTGGTTGGAATCGTTGGCTAGGAGACTCTAACAGTATCATAATAAAATAAAAACAAACCAGTGAGCATACCTGGACCAAAAGCCAATGACCTGTGCGGCTGTGCCAGGAAGAATGGGTACTCCTTCTATTCAACCAGGGCCATTGTGTACAGCACTGAGGCACTTTGTTGGCCACAACCCACGATGAGCAATATCCAGCCTGCTGCAGAGTCTTTAAGACAAGACTCTGCCAGCAGGCTGCCCATACATGATGACATGGTGCATGACCATCACGCCGTGACCCTAGAAGACCGTGCTCAGTTCGGAGACCTCGGCGAGTCGTCCCCATCTTCGGGAGAGTCATTTCCATTCCGTTTTCGTTGTCTTCTACATCAAGAAGTCCATGGCCAGCTCTGTTTCCCAATGCAGCTGCATTCAATTGCACGATCAAGATATGGTGCTGAAATGAGCGACGACAAACAGTCCTGTTGATTCGGTGAAGGGATAGACATTCATGGTCGATTGGTAGATTTGAATTTGAATTCGCGCTCTCTCTCATGGTCAATTTGAATTTCAATTTGAACGCGCCCACCATTGTTGAAACTTTCAGTAGTGAGCACCATTCTGTTTATTCAAATTCATTCATTTGAATTGGAGAAAGAGTCTCATGCCATTCCATTATTCTGGTTTTGAATCCTGAGAACGACTATTGTTTGAATTTGGGAATCACAGTGGGATCGAACTATTGGACATCTTACAGGTTACAAATCTGTTTTTCAATCGTTTTCAGTGAGCCCCCGCTCTCATGGTAAAGAACTGATTGTGTTGAAAGCCATTCCTCCTTTTGGGTTTCTTCATGTTGTTACTATAGCTAAAAAAATGTAATGCATTTAGATTTATTTGCTTCCAATATTATGTTTTGTTTTTCTAATGGGTGACATCTGCGTTGGGTTTGGGTGTACATGTGATCACAAGTTCACTAAAAAATGCAATGCATTTAGATTTATTTGCTTCCAATATTATGTTTTTTTTTCTTCTAATGGGTGAGATCTGGTTTGGGTTTGGCTGTACAAGCGTTCATTGATGTGGTTATAAAGTAATCCAAATTAAAAAACACACGTTTCTTTGTGGACATTGATTTCAGGATTCAATTCGGGAAAGAGATCACTCAAGGAAAGAGGAGTGTACATTCAACCATGGAGGAAATATTGTTGCATTTTTAAATTAAAAAATATTTTCTTGTTTCATTTTGAATTTTTTTTTTCTAATTGTTTCAAATAAATGCGTTCATTTTTCAGAATCTGGAGTTTGCCAAAAACTATGTGAATTTTTGTTTTCTAATTACTGCAAATAGATGCATCCATTTTTCAGAATATGGAATTTGCTTTGTTTTCTAATTGCTTCGTCCATTTTTCACAATATGATGAAGTTGCCCAAAATTAAATGTGAAGTTATAAACTTCCAAATTTTTTATAAGAGACTATGAAGTTTTTTTTATTTCTGTTTAAATATTTAAACATATCTTTTTGTATCATTTAAATTGGAAATAAATTTCAAATTTATTAACTAGAGACTAACTTAGGAATTCCACATATATTTATAAAAATAAATATTTATTTATTAAAATAATTTTAAGAAGTAAGGTTTCTATTTGATGTATTTTTATATTTGATTAATGGGTTGATAAGTTTTTATTTATTTTTTAATTGTGTATTTGATAATAATGATGATAAAGGTGGATGTTATTATTTATAAATATCAATTTTATTGAAGATTTAAAAAATATAAAAATTAATATGTTTGTTTTAATGTTTTGTTTTCATAATGGAATAAATTTCAAATTTTTATTTTTTATTTTTCATAGTTTTTAAAAAATGAAAAGAAGTATTTTTTTTATTTTGATGAATTAATAAATTACTAAATTATTATTATTATAAATATTTTAAAATTAAAATTTAACATAAATATAAATCATATATTTTAATATAATTAAAATATAATTTATTATTATACTTTATTTTATTATCTTTTATGATTAAATATTTTAAATATGATTTATTATATAATCATTTATTTAATTGTAGTTATTAAAAAAATTGTTTATTTTAAAATACTAAACTTAATATAAAATTAGGATAGTTTATTTTATAGTTTTGTTAAAAAATGCTAGTATAATAAATTATATATATGCTTTTAATTTAATCTATTTTAACTAATTATATATCATTTTTATTAAACTATAAATACATGAAATAATAATAATAATAATAAATTTTTATGATTACTACCAAACCTTAAATATAAGAAACTATAAATGTAGAAAAATATTTCCAATAAATTTTATTGTTTGAGATTTTTTTTTGTAAGTTAGAAGTTTTATATATATAAGGCCTTAAAAAACCAGATTAGAAGTACAAAATGCAGAGATTAGCCGTATTGTAGTTACTAGACTGCCCCAACAAAGGGGAAACCAGTCCATCCAGTAGGGGAGTCAATCATAGGTGGTGTAACAGTCTAATAAAACAGTCTCAAACTGTCTGGACATCAACTAGAAAAAAGAGAAACTATTGAAACATGAAGTGCCCCTACGGGCTTAAAAATTTGGCAAATAACCTGGCCAAGTGGCGTGGACGGCCTCGGACCAAGGTTCCTCCTCGACGTATGTCACTTGATTTGCCCACTGCATTCCAGTTTCCACGTTGCTCTCGTCTCTGTCGACATCTGATGAGGTGTCCTGCATTGCGCGTTGTGTTGTGTCCACCTCCACGGCCATGTTCTCATGCTTGGCTCGTGCCATCCCATTCCCTATGGAGCATTGCGTCTGGGCATTTCCTTCACTGGTCGCTACATCGGGTTCCTCTGTTGAAGCTGTTGGCAAATTCAGTGGATAGAATGCAGTGATGATTGTTGTCATTAATGGCAACAGTAGAGACAGTAGGATAAGAAGGATAAAATCTCAGGAGGAATAGCCTTGAAGAAAATACGCACAGCAAGATCTTAAAGAGGAAAAAGGAAGAAGAGTCAGTGACCGTTGGATCCCATCCAAATTTCCTGAAAGAACCAGGACCGTCAGATCAGACAGAAGCTGCGAGGGAGATATCCCATCGGGAAAAGCCAAGGTGAAATCCCGATTGAATCTGGACTGTCAAATCCAGAAAGGATCAGGACCGTTGATCACAGCCCTGTAAGGATCGGGGTTCGGGACTTTGAAATGTCCAAATCACTCGTCAATGAAAACCCCGAAATCGCGAAACGCGATATTACGATTTGATCGCAGCCGTTAAAAACAAGCAGAGATCTGGACCGTT
>JASDQU010688076.1:18192-30021 GCA_032191745.1 Picea mariana
CCACCACCGTACTCTGTCGCCACACTCCACTACCCTGCCTACACATCACACTCCACTCACCTGTCGCATGTCCCATACTATCTACCCATTGGCCATTCAATATCCTCCACATCACATCTGATATTCCTGTTGGCCAATCAATGTCGTCGACCATGACCGTTATCCATCCAACTCATCATCCAATCCATAAAGGACACCCCATTCCACCATTTAAATCTGTTTTTTTTACCATTCCTACATTGTTCATCGATTTAGATGTAGTCGACTCCACCATTTCTCGTTATCTAGACAACTGCCATCAAGGTCATAGTCAACAAATGCCATTAAACCTGGTAAACACAGTCAACATAATTTTCTGTCTGTAGATCTCCATTCGATCATGGCACCCAAATCTAAATCTGCAGAGATAGAATAAAATCCTTCCCTTCCCTGTCCCATTGACCTGGATCACATACGATTGGCAGATAAAGATTATTTAATTGCAGAGATGAAGTCTGAATTCAACTTCTTCGAATTACACTTCTGGATCAAAGACATTTTTCTAGACCAGAGCAACGATACCAGACTCTAGGATTCCAATCTCCCACTGTACATGTTTCCCCAGACATACCATTTCCCTGAGTTCATCTCGAAATGTCAAGCTCACTACCTTTGTGTCCAAAGGGCCATTGTGTCTTGTTATAGTGAAACTTTGTTCACTGCCACCCATGAAATGATAAACCAAATGTTGCAGATACCCATAACTGATTCCACCTCTCACTTGTCCATTGAAATCCTTACTGAACTCTACCAGAAACGGTCTTTCCCACAGAGAGCCCAAATCTTTGAACTCTTCCTACCTGAAAACACATAATTTCCCAAGAACAATCCCCCGTACCATTCTTCCATATTCTTAGTCAAAGGCAACCGGATCATTTCCTCCTTATGTAGCTTTCTAGGATATTATTTTGATGAATGGGTAGATGAACCCATTATGGGTTTCCTATCCATCTTCTCCACTGAAGAAAAGGAAACAATTCAATTTGACTACATCCAGTTTCTAGCCGATAACATCCATGCACAACTCTTCAAGTTTTCCACAGAGGGTATGTTAAGGTATTATTCAATATTGGTGTACCTAAGCTTCCCATGGAATTATCATCCCTATGGTGTTATAGAAGAAACTAGGTTTAAAAACAAAATCTCTCATGATGCTCATGTGCCAAAGCCTAAAATTGAAAGGTTCATGAATCAGACAGAGTGGCAAGAAAATACTTTGCTAGATATAGAAAAAAAGTATTCACCTACAAACATTTCACATACCAGCACTCCATAGGTACAAGAAGAGAAGAGAGATAGAAAATAAATCTCTCTTTCAATCACAAAAGTATCAACAAAAGATTTCCAAGTCTACAGGAAGAGGACCAAAACCAGCCATACACCTGACAAGTATAAAGAGGAAGAAACTCAATCCACCATAGTTATGGAGGGACCACATTCACCACTCTTATTAGGCATCCAACATATAATTTCCACTTCCTTATCCAAGACACAAATAGATACCACATTTTCAACTAAGTCATCATAGGATCCCGCAGGACTTAATATCTTTGAGAAGTATAACTTGATCAAAAATAAGAATGAGTTGTTGACCAATATCACCTATGCACAGTTTTGGAAATAGACATTAACAACACAACACAGGTTACTATCTTCCTTTGACATAGAGAAAGGAAAGATGTACATGGTGTTCTTGCAAGGGTAGGTTCCCCATCCCAAGGAAATTTCTGATTACAAGAGGGAAACAATTTAATTTGATGTAAAAGAGATGCATCTAGTTGATCAAATGGATATGCATAGACAAACTGGGGAGATAATTTTCTACACCATGCAAAATACCTCCATGAATGCTGCAAAATTGCAAGTCTCCTTAAACAATGTCCAGTCTTAGTTGAAACTGGAAAAGATATATTCTCTAGCGAAGGATAATAAGATCAAGTCTCTGGAGGAGTTAGTATTGAAAATTAGATATGATCCATCAAATGTTAAAGTAGTTGTTGGCCCTTGACCAAGTTTTGGGAAATCCATGGTCAAGTTTAACCTATTTTGGGACTTCGACAGCCTATCGAAGGAAGAGCACAAGACGAAGCAGAGATCGTGGGATCTTGGCCCTTTTTGGATCCTTTTACAGATTTGGGATTATGTAATGGGTATGGGATTTCAGCCCATGGGTTTACCCAGGTTTAGGCCTATTTTTTAAAGTATAAATAGATTCCAAGGCAACGTAGTGAATATATATAAAGAGTTACGAATGGATAAGTGATAGATCTATGTAATTGAAGGATTGTAAGTTCTTTGTGCATACTGCGTGAGACCTGCAGAGCTGAGTGCAAGTCATTGCAAGAGGTTGTGGAAGGTTGTGTGCTTAGATCTACTTAGGGAAGGGGGATCTAGTGAACTATGCAGATCTCTTGTCCTATACGGAGTAGGGTGTTGAGGGTCTGTGCATGTAACCTATTGAAGAAGCTAATAAAGAAGAAGAGTTGGTGGATGTAGCCCCAGGGTGGGGGTGAACCACGTATATGTTGTGTTTCTCTTCTTTGTGCAATGTGTTGATTTGTTTATGTCTTTACTTGCTAAGTGCTCTGATATTGATACATAGATCTGTTTATTCTTTGTGCTAATGATGTATATGGATGCTAGATTTGACCTATGTGAATGTGCTTAGTGCTTGAATCTTCTTAGATATATCAGATCTGGATGAATGATGAGATGCTTTGTTTTATTTGTGAAGTAGATATTGGTTAAATATTAATGAATTGTTGGTGTTAAGTTCTTTGTTAAGTATTACAATCATATATCTGTGTCCCAGCTAAGGTTGCAGACACTTGAGTCTTGCAACCAACCCTGCCTCTACCTCGGGTGAGACTTCATATTCTTTGCAAGTGTTGCCAAAAGGGTCGGTAGCTAGGGTTTTGTTGGTGCATTGTTGTAGCGTTGAACCCTGGGTCTGCCCCTATGCCAACAAATGGTTCTATTGCTGGGACTTGAAACTGTGATTGTTGGGAACTGAGAAAAAAGAAGATTTGTGCAAAGATCTAACCTGAAATTGTGATTTCTCATAACTGAGAAAGAAGAATCTTTGTGCAAAGATTCGTTCTGAAACTGTGAAAGCTATGTGCTAAATAAAGACGCATGATCTGAAGAAAAGAGGTCAGATCTGAAGAAAAGAGGTATGATCTGCAAGCTTTGTGCTATGATAAAGGTAATAATAGTGAAAAGTTCTAGATCTGAAATCTTTGTGCTCTGTAGAAGTAAGATAAGTGGAAATTTTTGTTTGTAAAGTATGGATCTAGGTATGTTTGATAGATTCTGTCATAGATTGAAAACTAGGTCACTAACAGATGAAAGAAGGCCTGATATATGTAGATTTGATAAGAATACTGAAAGATATGTTATACCTATGCATAGAAAGAATGTTTGGACTAACAAGTGGATGCAGGATCCTAGAAATAAATGTTTGTAGGTTAGCTACTATGAACCTGGCGCATAGTACAGAAAGAGCTGGGAATCATTTAAAAGAAAGAGAGGATTAACCCTATGTTACAGTTGCAGAAAACCAAGACATCTTGCTAAGGAATGCCCTAGGAGAAGACCTAGTTGTCTTTGTTGCAAATCTATGGACCATTAAGTATTGGATTGCCCTATAATGATTGCTAGGATTGAAGGAATGAACATGAGACAAGAAAACCCTATGGAAGATCTAGAAATGGAAGAACCCCATAAAGAATCAGAGAAAGTATTGCTACAGATAAAAGAAACCCTGAATGACCACTGGCATGTTAGTTTATCAGAGATCTTCAAAGAAAAAGAATGCCTTGAAGAAATAATAGGAGACTTCGACATTGACTATGTTCTGGATGGGGAAACACATGTGAATATCATGACTGAAAGAAATTGGGAACTTATAGGAAGACCTATTATGATTTCTTCATTAGGAGGACTAGGTCTATTTAGAGGAAAGTTGATAAGCCTATGTGGAAAGATCACCCAGATATCTATGAATGACAATGGAACTTCGTCAGAGGAAGATTTTGATATTGTTAAATTTATTGAGAACAACGCCCCATTTACCATGTTGCTAGGAAAACCTTGGATTGAAAGAAATTAGGCCAGAAGGAAAGAAGAAGAAGAAGTTTTAGAGCAGAAGAAACAACAATTAAAAGATTTCATGACTAGAAGGATCAGACACTTAATTGAAGAACATAAGAACAGATCAAAGCTATTTAACACCAGAGACCTAGATGTCGAATTTGCAAGAACACTAGAAGACCCACAAAAGATTGAAGTACCTATTCCAGCTAAAGAAGAAGTATCACCCTCGAATCTTAGGAAAGAATCTCAACAACGTGAAGAATCTACGTCAAAAGAAGATAAGAATCAGAATGGAAAAGGGAATACTGAGGCTAAGCTCACTGGGAAGAAAGCTAGAAAACTAAGTAAGAAGAGAGCTAAGATCGACAAGTTACAAAAGGTTCCAGAGGGAACTTCACAGAAGGAAAATTTGCAAAATTGGAGCTTCATTGGGATAACAGAATAGCGTCACATGGCACTTCTCCATGGTGAAGCAATATAACTGTTGGGACCAATATAACCGTTTGGATGAACCCCTCAGAATGGGTAGAAAGGAATTTATAGTTCGCCACCATACTATTGGACCACGCCATAATGGATAGAACAAAGTTAATGAAGGCTTTTCGACCATTGCAAGAAATCTGTTGCCAAGTTATCTATTTATCACATTGCACCATGCACTGAGAAATTTTTTTCTAACCGTGAATCTGAGCCCGCAGACTTATTGATTTTATACAGTGATCATTGTGCTATTTCCTTCTATCCTATTGCAGTGTCTAAGTTACTCCTCGAACCCAAAGATTTCCAACCCCGAAAGTGTATTTCGCACGAGTTCAACATTGCAGAGAGAGTTTTCGAAGAAGTTCTGATTGATATCATGACTGAAAGAGTCATGTCGATGTCTACAGGTGTACAAGCATCATCGATGAGAGGAATGTAAGCCTCTTCGTCGACCACTCGTGGATCGGGACCATCCCAACCATCACTAGAGAAGAAAACCAGGCATAAAGGCGACCTAGCAAATGCAAAGTTGATTCCATCCATATTTCCTAATTACATCCCACCTCTGGCTAGCATGGTGAATCATGATAGTGTGCCAAGAGACTTCGAGTACACTATGGTCACTGTGTACCTCCTGAAAGGGATACACACAGTTCGAGTAGAGCAGGATAAGATCACAGCGTTGAAGTTCAACGACTTCAACCTCGGAAATCGAAAGATCTATGGTTTCCTCGCTCCATACAAGTAGCTAACTAGAACAAAAGGGAATAACTCGATTATGATCCCTTAGTCATGGATGATGAACCTCGTGCAGTCCACCCTATTGAATGTTATGAAGATCCCACACTTCAGAAGACACCAGGAAGTCAACGTCTGTGTCAAGTTGTTATTGTCGTGTTACCATGGCGGCTACTTATGGCTAGACTGTTGCATTACATTTGACCCAATGTTGATCGATAGGATCACAGGTTTGAGTATGGAAGGACCCAAACCATAGGAATTTTATCTAGGAAAAGCCGCAGATCACACACTAGCATAGAAAATGAAGGAAACATATGGCGACATTTATAAGGGAACAAGACGTGACAAGGTAGCTTCCATCCAGAGTGGAGCAATGTGCCTCACATGTCAAATGATAGCTGGAAAGTTAGTAAGGAAGAAATGACCTACGCAGGTCACTAACTTTTTCATTGACCTCATAGGGAAGTACGCGGAAGCCCTACAGATGAGCTGGGTGAGGTACCTAGTTAACCAGTTGGAACTAGATTGTCGAGAAGCACAGGATCAGGGTTATGAATTTCATTTAGCTGGCTCCTGGTCATCTTTGCATTTGTTTCTTGGGACATGCCGAAAGGAGCGACCTTCCCAGACATAAAGTCATTCGAACTACTTGCCACAAAGTTCGCTACCCTATGGTATTCCACTGATATGAACAAACAGTGGCAGTAGAATGCTTTGTTCCATACATACTATCTCCAGTGAAAGTGAGCCATCGAAGCCGAGACTCGCATGAATCTGAACACCCTATAGGGGTTTCGACCACTAATGAAGTTCAAGGTAGATCGACACTTTATCTACATTACAATGCAAGCATATGAACATAAAGAGCATCTCTAGTCATATTATAATCTTACATAAAAATACCTTGAGTAAATCGCTAAGGAGTGGTCCATTGACCTCCTTATCCCCGCCAACCCCGCAAAGATATCTGATATTGACAACCAAGAGGACACTCATAAAGAATAGAATACACCCAGAACCAGGAGATAGAAGAAGACTGAGGAGGTCCAAAACTTAAGCATCACCTCAGGGAAGACTTCTTCCATGTCACCTGACCGAGGGGGTGGTGACGAAGTAGAAGGTGAACATAGACCAAGTGAAGTAAAACCACCCATAAATGAGGTTGACCCTTTGAATAAGAGGAAGGTTTCCCCCTGAAACCTTCTTCCCAGAAGAAATCAAAAGCCACCATGACCAACATGCAGAATGTCCTCACCTCCGATGACTTTGACTTCATCATAGCAACCCTAAACAATTCTTCACTAGAGATAGTAGAGAAAAAAGGAGAGAAGAAAGAATAAATGTATGATAGGATTGAAGTCAAACTCTGTGGGGTACAACAGGCCCTTCATTCCATCTACACAGTCTCAACTACACCTCTGCCATCGAGAGAACCAGAGTTGGGAGATGAGCTATCCAAACTTCACTGACTAGTTGATACAGTCAAAGCTCGCCTTCGACGAGCATAAGAGGAAATAGAACAAGACACCCATGATTTGACGCAAGTGCAAGGAGTACTTGTAGAACAACACCGAGCAGTAATACAGGAAAATATTTCTCTCCAAGCAAAGTTCGATGAATAAAAATCACAGATACAACAAGGAAAAGAACATTTTCTCATGGAGCAACTCGAAGTGAAAGAAGTGGTCAGTAGAGCACTTCGTTCTATGGTAGTCGTAGAAATAAAGGAAGAAGATCAATTCACAAAGCAATTAGAGCAGCTCACAGAAGTTATCTAGTAGCTACAACAACGCGTAACTGACTTAGAGCTCCGCGTAGTGCCCGAGACTCCACAGGATGTAAAGGATCAAAGAGAAGCAATTGATCGAAGAACAGATAACATAATAAAATCCCTTGCTATGGAATGTAATCAACTTACTGATCATAGTTCCTAGATCTATGAACAACTCACTGAGAATCCAAAACTGAAGGCACTGGAGTTGCATCTCCAAGAGGTGAAGTATCAAGCCGAAATGATACAAGCACAGTTGAATCCCCTGTCAGCTGTGGAAAGAATGAAGCGATCCCAAGAGCAACACACTTCCCAACAACAGATCCACACTATCTAGAGCAGAGTTATGGAAGTAACTCAGAGGCTCCAACCTATACAAGATAAGGCTTACCAATTGATCACAGAGGTTGAAGGTCGAGGAGCAGAACTAGAGTAGGTGGTCACTACAGCTGAACAACGCTTGGAGGGACCTATCAACGATGCAGTCATCCAAGATTTTGTTGAACATGAGGACAAGGCACATTAGCAAGTCGAATCATCCCAAGCTATGCTAGAGGATTTTGAAGAAGAAATACCTAGATCAGAGTGACTCGGGATGAGTCACAGGTGAGTGTTGGGGGCCTATTGGCCCTTGACCAAGTTTTGGGAAATCCTTGGTCAAGTTTTACCTATTTTAGGACTTCAAAAACCTGTCGAAGGTGGAGCGCAAGATGAAGCAGAGATCAAAGGATCTTGACCCTTTTTGGTTTCTTTTATGGATTTGGGATTATGTAATGGGTATGGGATGTCGACCCATGGGTTTACCCATGTTTAGGCCTATTTTGTAAAGTATAAATATATGCTAAGGTGATGTAGTGAAGATATATGAAGAGTTACGAGTGGCTAAGTGATAGATCTATGTGATTGAAGGATTGTAAGTGCTCTGTGCATACTGTGTGAGACCTACAGAGATGAGTGCAAGTCATTGGAAGAGGTTGTCGAAGGCTATGTGCTTAGATCTACTCGGGGAAGGAGGATATAGCAAGTTGCACAAATATCCTGTCCTATGCGGTGTAGGGTTTTGAGGCTCTGTGCATGTAACCTATTGAAAAAGATAATAAAGAAGAAGAGTTGATGGACGTAGCCCCAGGGAGGGGGTGAACCACGTATATGTTGTGTTTCTCTTCTTTGTGCAATGTGTTGATGTGTTTATGTCTTTACTTGCTAAATGATTTGATATAGATAGATAGATCTATTTATGCTTTGTGCTAACGATGTATATGGATTCTAGATTTGACCTATGTGAATGTTCTTAGTGCTTAGTGCTTAGATACATTGGATCTAGATGAATGATGTGATTCTCTATTTTATCTGCGAAGTAGATATTGGTTAAATATTGATGAGTTGGTAGTGTTAAGTGCTCTGTTAAGTATTACAATCATAGATCTGTGTCCTATCTAAGGTTGTAGACACCTGAGTCCTACAACCACCCCTCCCTCTACCTTGGGTGAGACTTCATCTTCTTCGCAGGTGTTGTTGAAAGGGTCGATAGCTAGGGTTTTGTTGGTGCATTGTTGTAGCGTTGAACCCTTGGTCTACCCCTATGCTAATAGAAGCTGAGAAACTACTAAATAATAAAAATGATGACATAGAATCCTTAAGAAAATAACTGAAACTCCCATCCATTGAAGATTCATAGGAAAAGGCAATTGCTGAGACTAAATACCACAAGGAGGAAATGCTAAAATTAATCATGGAGCACAATACATAGATTAAGGAGGTGGAGGTCGAGCTAGATAAGTTGGTCAAAGAGAAGGAACAGACTACACCAATGAATGTCATCCCACTAGAGGTAGTCCCCCTCAAAGGAATCAATACAGCATCAACAACAACTAAAATAAAGATTCCTTCAATCGTTCCAATGACAACTTCAGATGCTTCTAAGAAATTAGTGAATTCAATGGAAGACATGAACCTATAAGGGGAAGATATTAAAAGATTGTAAGAAGAGATTAATAGCCTCCGAAAATTGAAATCCATGTTCCAGTCAGGTTACAACACAAAGATTCACAAGTCATAGAGACTCACTCACGAAATAAAAAAGCTGCAGAAGGAGACATGCATGGCCAAAATAGTGTCAGAAGCCAAGGAAAACATATGGATGGACATTAGCAAGTCAATGATAGAGGTTTGACCACTCATACAGTTTGTGTTTTAACAACATGAACTGGTGCAGAGATCCAAACAAGGCATTGACAAGATAAGGGAAGAATTGGGATAAAGACCCACAGAGGCCACTAAAATTATCAGATTCTTAAATTCTAAGACCAAAGAAGAGTTGGAGGATTTGGAAATTGAGGATAGGGCAGAAACCATCCCTAAGTTCAAGAAAGTTTTGACCAAGAAGGGATTGATGCTACAACTTGAGGAGAAATCCTAGATAATGGGCGTTGGAGTGTAGAGGATTTTTAGCAAGGTCGACTCATTGCATGAGAAGGGAATTCTAGGATTATTAGTGATCAACGATAAGCTCATCACCCTGTCTGACTACAAGAAGAAGATCCTAGCAGTAGAAATATATGGTTCTAAATTTGTAGATACACGAGGAAGCATTACTGGCAAGGCATTCTTAGAAAATTTACAGTTGGACCTGAGTATCCAACACGAGATAAAATACATTTTCATTACAAATCATACCTTTTCCAAGTACACAGAGATGAATGAAACTTATAGAAGGTTACTCAAGGTTTCCATTCCTAGTCAAAAGAGATGGAAAGACCTATGTGATTTACTTGAGTTGAGATGATGTGAACATCTGAGTCACCAAGAGGAAAAATCAAGCCAAAGTATTGAATCACCAACTACTTTCCTCAGAATCAACGCCAAGGATTCGAACAGATCATCAATGGTCCTATTATTTTGTAATCCGTTATCTAGTTACTTAGATTTTTCCTCCACCATATCCTACTCATTATTGACAGGATCAGATGTAATTGTTGTATAGATAATTCTCACTTTGAAGTATTGAGGCTTGAATTTTTCACCCATGAAGTTATCTTTGTAATATTTTGAGAAGATCGACCAATAATAAAAGGACCAATTCACAGGATTCTTGTGTTTGGATGTTGGTGATGTGTTTCTTTCTCTGTTAATATTTATCTTACTCTGTAATCATTTTTGTTTTCTGTCTCTAATCCTTTAAAGGAATTCAATGAACAAAATTTTTCTCGTGCACTCTATTTCTGATCTTTAGTGATTTGCATGTTATTCATCTAATATTAAGTAAAGAAATTATTAATTTATTCTTTTCTTGGTTGAATCTCCAACCTATTCTATATTTCCACCACATTTAATTCTAATAGATCCAACATTCTCAATATCTTTCCCTATGAAGAAATCTTGTAAAAGTTTCATCTGATCTTAAATTTTTAATATAGACCCCGTAGCCCAATGGATGTTTAATGAAAATATTTTATCCAATCTTTATAAACAAAACAAGAAAATCAGATTATTTTAACTAGCCTAATACTTAAAACTCAAACAAATCTAAATCTTACAGAGAGATCCCTCTCTGAAACTGGTAGGGCTAGGTCCCAATTTCGAAAGTGGTTTTGGTAAGTTACCTTTGTTAATTTCTTCTTCCCTTAACAACCTCTGGGAATTACAGAGTGCTAACAAGTTTATTTTCTTATTGAATAAAAAACCATTTTACTGTATCTCTGTTATTCTGTGTTAAGCATATTTTAATAATCTAGATTCATTTTGTTCTTCTCATAAAATACGGATCAATAGTTTCAGAGTGGTATGTTCCTTGTCTTCTTAATGCATGTGCCCAATGAGGTCAGGGTACAAATATTTGGGTCTCGAGCTTGTTTCTCTCGAGGAAAAAATCTCTCACATGCCCAAGCGAACTCTCATGGTAGGAGAAAACAAAGATGATGGGATAGGTGATCCTTTCAAAATGTTGCTTGAGGAAGCCCTCACGCAACAGAGGAACGAGGTGATGGATAGTTTTGTGAAAATCCTTCGGTGACTACCAACAGGTGACGCACATTCCGCTAGTGGAGGCACCATCCCCTTCAAGGTACAAATCAACTTCGATATTCCTATATTTGAAGGTCAGATAGACACAGATGCTATAGACAAGTGGTGAAATCTACTAGAAGGGTATTTTTCTGTCCATAACTTTTCGAAAAGAGAAAGGATTACTTTTTCACTCCTCAAAGTTGTTCCCCATGTCAAATATTGGTGGGAAACTTTATGTGAGAAAAAGGAAATAGAGGAACCCTCATTATTTACAGTCGTGACCACATGGGAATCCTTCAGGGATGTTGTTGAGGAACAATACTACCTTGTCAAAAGTTATGACAACTTGTATACCAAATGGACCACACTACAGCAAGAAAGAGACCAAGTAATGCTAGAGTTCATAAATATATTCCATACCTTATGCACAAAGATGGGTATAAAAAATTTAGAGTGACATATGGTGCTCTGCATAGATACATCCAAAATGAAATGGAATTTATTGACATCTCATCCTTGGGAGCAACTTATTGATATGTCATCAAAATCGAGCGAAAGTTCAAACAATAGACATAGTAATTTGGTCCTAGGAACCCCTCACAGCAAAAGCAAGGAAGGGGCAGCCCAGACCCACAGAACAAAAGACAGAGCAAACATGAGCAGTTTCAAGATAGTCAGTCCAAGCTGAAAGAAAAGAA
>JASDQU010688076.1:30071-40616 GCA_032191745.1 Picea mariana
TGTGACTTCCATAAGAGCCCTTGGCATAACTTTGTTGAATGCCACTCAAAAGAGTCATTGGTGGCTGAAGTGAAAGCCTTTGGATCAGATGTGGGTTCTGACTCTAAGTCAAAACCAGAAAGGGGACAAGAGATCATTGATGTGGAACCCAGTGCCACCGTTGCTACCACCAAGCTCCAACATGGTGAACCAGATGAGCCAGAAAAAGGCAAGCACCTCTTCCATTCACATATGTGGGTAAAAGGCACCCCACTGCACTTCATCATTGATTGCGATAGCCAAAAGAAACTCATCTCAATAGAGATCATCAAGCGGTTGGCCCTGCTGACAACGCCACACCCACAACCCTACACCATTGGATGGCTCTGCCAACGAAGAGATCTTCGTGCCAGCCAACAGTTTCGACTGTCATATGACATCAAGCCCTTCAAAGATGAGGTATTTTGTGATGTTTCGCCTCTTGAAGTTTCTAATGTTATTTTGGGCCAAACTTATTTATGAAAACTTCATATTGTATATGAGTCTAGGCCTCATAGTTTTATTATTACTTTGAACAAGAAATTGTACAGGATACCTGAGGTAGTCCCTCCTATTTTTATTTTCTTGATCTCTGCCAAGCAATGTAGGAAGGTCATCTCTTAGACCGAGAAATTTGTCTTCTTAGTTATTCTCTTTCAGAGTGAGTGAAACATCACAACCACATCCAGGGCCTTTGCGGATGATCTCTCCACACAACAGAAGCAAGTGGATAAGTTCATGCAAGAATACTCAAATATCTTCTCCTCTCCTACTAGGGTATCCCTACACTACCAGGTCAAGCATCCCATCAATCTGACCCCAGGCACACTGGTACCCAATGGGTCAGTCTACCTCCAGTCTCTGTTAGAAAACAAGGAGATCAAGAGGTAGATCCAAGAACTACTCCACAAGGGGCACATACGTCCCAACTCATCGCCTTGTGGGAGCCCAATTGTGTTGGTGTAGAAGAAAGATAGGACTTGGCGACTCTGCATTGATTACTAATCCCTGAATAAAATCATAGTCCAAAATCGATACCCAATTCCCCGAATCGATGACCTCTTTGATCAACTCACAAGGGACAAATTCTTCAGTAAGATTGATCTGAAATCTGGATACCACCAGGTCCCAATAGTACATACAGATGTATGGAAGATCTCCTTCAAGTAAAAAGAAGGTATTTTTGAATGGATGGTCATGCCCTTTGGTTTGAAAAATGCTCCAACAATTTTTATGACAATGATGGATGATATCCTACGACCTTTCCCCAATAATTTTGTAGTGGTGTATTTGGATGGCATCCTCATCTACAACAAGACTTGGGAGGAACACTTGCAACATATTCAGTAGGTTTTGTACACCCTGTGACAACACAAACTATATGCAAACTTGGAAAAATGCTCCTTTGACATGGACAGAGTCCATTACTTAGGCTACATCATTGATTGACATGGTGTGCATGTGGATCCATCCAAGATTCAGGTCATCTGTGACTGGCCAGCCCCAACCACACTCACTAAACTTCGAATCTTCTTGGGCCTTGCCAATTTCTATTGTTGGTTTGTGTTGGGATCCTCTCATATCACATGGGCCCTTGACCAAGTAACTAGGGGTGGCAGTAAGGAAAAAATTGTGTGGACTCTGTCCCAACAACAAGACTTTGATGACTTGAAGAAGAATTTGTGCTCATCCCTAGTAATTTCATTACTGTACCTACAACATCCCTTTGAGATTGAGATACATGCTTCAAACTATGTTGTGGGTGTCGTTCTCACTCAACACGACCACCCCGTGGCATATCATAGTGAGAGACTATCAAATGTTTTCTGTAAGTACCCTACTTACAAAAAATAAATGTACTCCATTGTGGAAGATTGCCACCAATGGAGACATTATAGTTTTGGTAAGTAGACAATCATCCACACTGATCACAAGGCACTACAGTTCATGTAGACCCAAAGAAAATTGCAGAATGACCTCCATCAGAAGTGGTCCACATACTTACAGCAGTTCCACCTCAACTTCAAGTATAAAACAGGAAGTACCAATTGAGTTGTTGATGTCCTCAGCTGACCTCCAGTCATGGCACTCACCGTGGTGCTATATTCTTGTGCCCATGAGACCTTCGGATTGCCCCACCTCTACGAGACAGACCATGACTTCTCCACCACCTACCAAATGTTGGGCTCCAACTCAGTGGTCGCTAGTTTCCATCTTCAAGATGGGTTGTTGTTTCGTCTAGTCCATCTCTTCATTCCTTCATGCCAGTGCATGAAGCTGATTTGGGAAGATCACTATAGTCAGTTGGAAGGATGATTTGGCATGGAAAACACAACGACAATGTTGCAAAAACATTTCTACTAGACGAAAATTTGACAAGATGTCGGCAAGTATATCAGATCCTGCATCGCCTATGCTATTGCCAAACTGACCACTAATGAAAAAGGCATGTACACTCCTCTGCCTAATCCTGAAAGGCCATGGGAATCCATCTCAATGGAATACATGTCATACCTCTCGTCCACCAAGAGGGGAAATGACTGTGTTTTTGTGGTTGTTGATCGCTTTTCCAAGATGGCTATTCTAGCCTCCTGCAAGAAGAACATCACACCGAAAGCCACTGCAAAGATCTTATTTGAATGAGTATGGGTACATTTAGGGATCCCAAAAACCATTATCTCAAACCATGATAGTTGGTTCCTCAGCACATTATGGTTGATCCTCTGGTCACTGCTGGATACCAAGCTCACCAAATCCACTTCCTTCACCCCTAGCCAGATGACCAAGTCGAGGTCGTCAATCGGATGATCATAAATATCTTGCACATGTATAATTCAAAACACCCCCTCACATGGGATGAGATTATTCCCTATATCCAACATAGCTACAACTGATCCCTACATAGCTCAACTAGCCACAACCCCTTTCAGGTGGGGTTGGGATTCCAACTATTGGGTCCCATGGATGTTGCACTACCCCTGGTGACCACCTCGACCGACTCATACCCTTCTCCACTAGAAGCCGACAAAGCCACCTAGTTAATTTAGTGGATCCATCACATCCGCCAACAGGTTCAATATATTCTACATAAGTCTAATGCCAAGTACAAGCACCGCCATGATCAACATCAGGTGCCACATAAGTTTCAGGTGGGAGACAAAGTTTGGTTGCACTTGTCAAAAGAATTCATTACATGGCCCCATCAGAAGATTTTCCCAATCCATTATGGTCCATATACCATCACCAAGGCAGTGGGTGACAATGGTTTTGAGCTCAACATCCCCCTTTCCTTGGCCTGGACCCAGTCTTCAACGTGGCTCTCCTTCAACCATATTTCCCACCATTATTAGACACCTCAGAGATAATAGAGTAGTTGACACCAACAAAGCTCAACCCAGACTTCATGAAACAAGACTATAGTGATCATATGTTGGACACACAGATCAAGGGCACTTGACAACAAAGGATCTAGCTTTATCGAGTCGTTAAAGTAGGGCAGCTCCTGCACCAAGGCAAGTGGCTCAGTCGTGGCCAAATTCAGCAAAAATTTCCTCATCTGATGGGGGAAATCAATGCAATGGAGAAAATTTCTTCCTAAGGATGGATTATTTATCCAGGTGGATATCGATGGCCACCCACCTTTCCAACTCACTCAAAACAGTTTTCTGGCAATTTTGGCAATTTACTATTTTTAACAGTTTTTAACTTCTGGGGCTATTTTGAGGGCCTAAATGAAGGTTTTCCAGAATCAAGATTCTCAATGATATCCAAAGGCTTTGATTGAGTCCCAAAAATTAATATCATCGATGATACCTTTCCAACGGGCTATCGTGTGCCTAAATCAAAGATCGTATGCAAAAGTTACGACCCCGGGAAGTTTATCTACTAACTTACCACAACGAGGCCCACATGACTTTTGGCACTTCATATCCTAGTGTTAGGTTTTTGGATGTATAGGGATTTTGACATTCTTGTTTATGGTAAAAAGGCCTTCATAGCCTCATTGTAATCATCTTCTTGCAAATTAGCACAGTTGTCACATCTCTTCTTAGAGATAAGTTGCCACCATTCGAGCAAGCTTATTCTTCGCTGCATTTTATAGTTTCAGCTTGTTTCCTTATTGAATAGAAAACCAATTTTATTGTATCTCCATTATTCTGTGTCAGTCATGTTTTAATAATCTGGATTCATTTCATTCTGCTCATAAAATCTAGATTAGAGAAAGAAGAGGAAGTTACAACAGGTTTGTTGTAGGTTGTATCCCTTCATTTTTTGGATAATAATAAAGGAAATACCTGGAAATTTTGTTGGTGAACATATCCCACACTGGGTGAACCACGTATATCTGTCTCTATTGTATTGTGTATATTTTGTGTTTTATTTCCACATTTTTTTTGTTTTATTGCTCCACGATCCTGTTTTTCTAACATATATAATCTAAACTTTAGGTTTGTTGGTTGAGAACCCGAGAGTTCTCTCTTATTCTTGATCTTGTTGTAACTTATTTCCTCAATATTGATGTTGCTTTTTCCTTCCAATTGCTTTATGTTTCTTTCCTTTTTCCGCTATCCATCTCCTCACCAGCTTGCACAACTTCTGTTCTCCAAAATGAAGCTGCAATATGACATGTACAACTTCTATTCAACAAAACAAAGGGCCCAACATCGCCAAACCCAAGAATTTCCATGTCCTCATGCAAACAAGGTGAAGAACTTATGATACTCTACTTATATATTTATGTGACATTGTTTCTTTGTGTAGGTGTTGGTTCTTGTGGATGGACACTCTAGAAACTAATTATACTATCATAGATTGATTTAAAAAGAGAAACAAAGTTATCATGAAAATAAGGACAAGAAAGGGATGGGTTATCATATGGTGATAGTGAATGACATGACCATGGATAATGGTTTATGAAATAATGGGGATGGTGGCCATATGAACTTGGACACCTTTATACTATATATCTTATATTCATTTTAAGAATGGATAATTTAGTGCATATATTTTAACCAACAAGTAAAATATATGCCATATCTTATGCAGTAAAAAATTATGAAATTTTACTGTCACAGATTGATTTAAAAAGAGAAACAAAGTAATCATGAAAATAAAGGACAAGAAAGGGATGGGTTATCACAGGGTGATAGTGAATGACATGACCGTGGATAATGGTTTATGAAATAATGGGGATGGTGGCCATATGAACTTGGACACCTTTATACTATAAATCTTATATTCATTTTAAGAATGGATAATTTAGTGCATATATTTTACCCAACAAGTAACATTTGTTTGATGCATTGGTAGTGGAGAATTTGGTAAGTTTTATGTAGTTCACGGGTTTGACCCCCCGTCAACTCCATAATTTTACATAACCATGACCATAAAGGCTCATGGGAAGTTGCCATGTGGTAGCCTCTCATTGGCTTATCTCTGCAACTTGTCAACCTGTGAATGGGCCACTTGGTTGGTATGATCTTACTAGTCACTTTCCCGTCCTGTATGATCATGTTCCATGTGTCAACCTTGCACTGTTGACATGGGTCACCTTCCCCCCTTTGACTTTGACCTTTTGACCAAGTTGACTTGAGCTTTGACCGCTCATAGTTTTTTCATACGAACTCTATTTGACTTGTCATTTGGGTTGTTGGAAAGATAATGAAGGGCTCTATGCATTGATGGTGTTTTCAAGAGAATTTTGGATATTTGAATTTTAGATTTTATGGATCCCCTGGGATCTCTATGAGAATTTCATATTCTTCTGGACCTATTTGAGAGTTCCTTAGATCCTCCTGGATCACAATTTCCCACTAAATAATTTTTAGACCTCCAAAAGTGTATATATATTCAACAACTTAGTCATTATAACTTTAACTCACTCTTCCACCTTACTAAGATGCTCTTTATCCAGTAACTTAGTGAGGAAGCTTCTTCACTCTTCCATCTGGTTGAATAGTCTAGAAATCAATATTCATCTTGGATATTCGATATTAGGTATTAGATTAGTGTAATTCCATCTACTTCTCTGGAACATGGATTTGACTCTGGCCTCTGGCACAATCACTAATAAGTTATAGCTATGGTTCTGGCTCATAGATTCCCTGACAACAAAATTCATGTTCATTAAATCTCTGTAATACCTAAATCTTTTATTCAACATTCACTCCCATTTCATTCACGGTTGAAGATAGTATATCGCAGAAAATATGAAACCAAGTCGAATGGTGATATATGTTTTTCCTGTACTATTGATGTATATGTAGGAGTCTCTGAATGAATTTCATGTCCATTACGTCTCTCCTTCATTGGAAACAACTCGATATGTACCATTACCATCTCTACTATACTTTATTTTTCTCAATTTATACATCCACATGAACATGAAATAATTTTTTAAAGATGCTTATAGCATGCATATATATGCCTCTTATTTATAAAGTGGATTATTTCTCCTTTACCAACTATCGAAAGTTTTGCATTACTTCGATGCCCTTTCTTCTTCTGATCTACATGTTCCAATTACCTGCCTCCTTTTGTTCCTTCACCTTCGGTTCTTTGGAATCAAGAATGTTAACTTAGATAATTCTATCCATATGAATCCATTTATATGATCACGAGACAATACAATTGTCTATCTTTTATTGAAATTCTTTAGAAATATTTATAACAAGATTCCTCTCCCTCTAAAATAAAGTGGCTATATAGAAACCCTTTTTTCAATATTCCTCTCACTTATAAATGTAGATTTTAACCTTGTACAATATTTACCGCAAACATATTTTTAATAAAAGAACATAAAAGATACAATGGAAAATACAAACATTACATAGACATTTTTCCCCTGGAAACCCAAAACCAGGAAAACCAACATATTTTATATTCATTCATAGTGATACATTATTTACACTACAATATACAGATAGGATACAATGGCATCCAAAACCCTAAAAAAATGACTTGGATTAGTCAACAACCCTAATTCCTTAACTGGAAATAAAAAACCATCGACAAAAACCATGTGTCTAAAAACCACCCAAATTTTTGACACGTTTCCCAAGGCAAAAAACAATTCTCAGGGGCACTACCCCTGCACCCCCATTCAGACGCCCCTATGCACTAGACGCAACAGAGACACTACTACTCATGAAAATAATATAACACATACCCAACATTCTCCCACTTGTTGTTTTCTTTGCATACAAGGGGTTACAGGGTTACATAGTCAACAACCCAGGGCAACAATGCCCATGGATCCTCTACACCAAGAGAAATCATCAGTGCTCACAGATTTTGCTAATGAATCTACAACATTCTTCAAAGTGTCCACCTTCATCAGAAATACTTTATTTTCTTTAACCATGTCTCTCATAAAGTGATATTGAATATCAATATTCTTTGTCTTTGAATGATAAGCTAGGTTCTTTGCCAAAAAAATTGCACTTTGACTATCACAATCTATCCTTAAAGCTTGTTGTACCAACCCAATACCTGAAAAAAATCTTTGTAACCATACTGCTTCCTTACTCGCATGAGTGGCTTCCATGTATTCAACTTTTGTAGTTTAAAGTACCACTACAACTTGTCTTTTTCTCATCCAACTTATTGCTCCTCCAAATAGGCTAAACACATACCCAATTGTAGATCTCCTATGATCTATATCTCTAGCCCAATCTGCATCCACAAAGTCATGTATATCTACCACTTTGTCTAATCTCGGTCTTCCTTGATATCACAATCCATAGCTGGCAGTGCCACCCAAATACCTGAAAACCCTTTTTACTATTGTCCAATGCTCCTTCCTTGGTTTTGACATATACCTACTCAAAACTTCCATTGCATGTGCAATGTCTGGTCTAGTACAAACCATTTCATACACCAAACTTCCAACTACACTCACATATGGAACATAAGACATGTCCTCCTCATCTTCATGTGTCTTGGGACACTGATCCGTAGATAACTTTACACCAAAAGGAATAGGGACCTCGACCGGTTTACATTCCTGCATATTAAACCTTTGCAATATTGTCTTGACTTATTTTCTCTGATTTAACCAGATTTTCTTCTTTTTCCTATCTCTTTTAATTTTCATGCCCAAAATGAAATTTGAAGCACTGAGATCCTTCATGTCAAATTTAGAGGACAACTGAGTTTTCACATCCTGGATAATCTTCTTGTTGTTTCCTATCACCAAGATGTCATCCACATACAAGACCAAATAAATCAAATGATCACCAATTAACTTAAAATGCACATAGTGATCCTCTTTGCTTCTTGTGAAGCCAAGTCCTAACATATAAGTATCAAATTTTTTAAGTTTTACATAACCATGCCCATAAAGGCCAATGGGAAGTTTCTACGTGGAATCCTCTCATTGGCTTATCTCTGCCACTTGTCAACCTGTGATTGGACCACTTGGTTCATACAATATACCCAATCACCTACTTTCCCTGTATGATCATGTGCCATGTGTCACCCTTGTAGTAATGATACTTGTGACCTTTTCCTCCTTTGACTTTGACTTTTTGACCAAGTTGGCTTGAAATTTGACCGCTCATAGCTTTTGCATACGAACTTTGTTTGACTTGTCGTTTGCACCATTAGAAATCTAACGACAAGCTCTATGCATTGATGGAATTTTCAAAATCATTTGTGATGGTCGAAGTTTGATCTTTTATGCATCCCCTAGGACCTATGTGATCATTTTAGATCCTTATGTACCTCTATGATGATTCCTTACATCCTCCCAAATCACCTAGTCACAACAAGGCCCACATACTAGTTGGAAATGCTACACTAAATAATAGTAGGTCTAATTGGGACCTACCATTAGGCGTTCTCCCTTACTTTCTTGACAAGCCATTTGGACCCATCAAAATGCCTTCAATACAAGTCAAGGTTTGTTTGAATGGTTGGCAATGCCTTTTGGTTTATTTAATGCACCAATTGCATTTATTCATTTGACGAATGATGTATTGCATCCCTATTTAGATTCATTTATAATAGTGTATTTGGATGAAATATTGGTTTATAACTCTACCTAGGAGGAGCACATATCACATCTCATTTAGGTGTTATAGACTTTGAAAAAACATCAATCATTGGAAAAACTCAAGAAACGTAAGTTTTCTCAATAGTTGTTGGTGTATTTGGGATATGTGATCAATGGAGGGGAACTCAAGATAGATCCCATAAAGATGGAGGCCAAGATGAAGTGGCCAGTTCCTACTAATTTCACTAATTTTAGGAGCTTTGTTGTGGTAGCACAATACCTATGTAATTTAATAACATCTTTTTTAGTTGTAGTTATTCCACTCCATGCTATAACAACCAATGGTAAGAGTTTCAAATGGGGAAAGAATTAGAAAAAATATTTTAGCAAGCTAAAACAAAATATCAATCAAACACCATTTCTCGAATTTCCTGACTTGTAGAAGCATTTTGAAGTGGATATAGATGCAAGTGGGTATGCTATCAAAGAAATTTTTATGAAAGGAGGTAAGTCGGTGTTGATGGCCAAATATGACCATATTCAACATTGGGGATATCTCCCGGTCAAGGTCCCAATTAGACCCTTTTCTGTTGAAATGACGGTTCTGACTAGCTCTATGGGTTTCCAGTTACCCTTGTCCTAACCTAAGTTCTAAGCTAAGTTAATCTATGTGTGTGTGTGTGTGTATGTGTGTGTATACAACTTTCTATCTACTAATGTATAATGTTACTTATTTTTATCAACAAACAAAAATACATGGATCACTCTATTGTGGCATGCTTATAAGAAAGAAATACTAATGTTGAAACAATGGCTCAGATACACCACACGAGATTTTGCTCCTACGAAAGGAGAATTTATGGACTAAATACAAATGCAGATTAATCCAAAGATGCAAGAAAAAAAAAAATTTAATCTATTCTATCTTGATTAGGACAAGAAATAGATATCATCCAAAACAGGAGCCAAGTGATAAAAATAAATGGGAGAGGACTAATATTGAATTCAAGATTTATATTTACTTGCAAATCATAGAAACAATCCATATGATTTGCAAGTTATTCACATGAATATGTAATGTAATGGCTTAAATAAATAGTTATTTAATTCAACGAAAAAATATACTTGAACTCACCCAAAGGGGTTGGATCCAATGGTGGAAAGCGAGGAGTTTTTCACTATTGGGAAAGGTTCAATTCTCGTGAGGGCTTTACCTGGAGCCATGGGGACACCTTGAGGTAGTGGTCAAACGTGTGGTTTCACCCAAATATACCATATTAAATGGTATCATGACCCATGCACACATAAGTGGATCAAACCCCACCCCCATGTCCTTCAAATTTTATGCTAGCACAGGTGTAGATGGATTGGCAAGTGCCGTGTAAATGGAAGGAGATTTGTAAAATGAAGTCTCTTGTTCGATTCTCACCTGGATTTACACGTGTGCCATTCTTGTGAGCTGGTTGGTTTCACCTGGGGTTATAGTGGTAGCCTATGGGGATCGAACCTGTGTCACGTGAGTACGATAACCG
>JASDQU010688076.1:40657-51512 GCA_032191745.1 Picea mariana
AAAAAAAAAAAAAAAAAAAAAAAAAACCATATACTTGAACTCAATAAAATAGATTCAATGCAAAATATACTATCATATTGAAGAAACAGTTCTTTCAATTCAACAATAATTAAAACAAAACATGATTACAATTAAATGATAAATAATTCTCATTAACTACAATCAAATTTCCATGAATCTATAATCAAATTTTGATTTGAAATATTTTCCTCTATGTAAAGATAGCTTTAAGAAATTAAAGATTCAAGTCAAAACTGAATTAACAAGAAGAAGTAACAACAAATTTTAAAATCATACAGTTGTGTAGGCAAATGAAAATTTGTTATTAGCTTCAAACAAATCTAGTCTTACATAGTCCTAAAGAATCCCACAGAAAGAGAATCCCTCTAATACAATAGTGTAATCAATTGCTTTTTTCCCTGCATAATTACTTCCCCTAGTTTCACATATCTAGAACCTATAACATCTCCTCTCTTTGGATTTCTCTTTCTTATTTTAAAAGAAAAGAGACTACTCTTACCTAAAAATAAAAACTAAAAAATAGTTATCATAAAATTGTTTTAATTCTAAAACTAAAAATAAAAAATCAACCAACTACTAAAAAGTGGTGATCTGGATTTTATGAGCAGAAAGAAATGAATACAGATTATTAATAGGTGCTTAACACAAAATAACAGAGATACAGTAAAACTAGTTTTCTATTCAATAGTGAAATAAGATGAAACTGTAAAATGCAACGGAAACAAGCTTGCTGGAATCGTGGTGGCTTATCTATGAGAAGAGATGTGATAGCAACGCGCATTCACAAGAAGAAGGTTACAATGAGGCTCTGAAGGCCTTTTACAATAATAAAGAATGTCAAAAACCATAGACATCCAAAAGCCTAACCCTAGGAGATGAAGCGCCAAAAGTCATGTGGGCCTTGTTTGGGTAAGTTAGCACATCAACTTCCCGGGGTCGTAACTTTTGCATACGATATCTGTTTTAGGTGTGTGATAGCCCATTGGAAAGGTATCATAGAGAAGATTCATTTTGGGGCCTCAATCATGCCTTCAACTATAATTGAAGAGATCTATCCCAAAAAACCTTCATTTAGGCCCTCAAAATGGCCCCGGAAGTTAAAACTGCTAAAAATAGTAAATTGCCAAAATTGTTAGAAAATTGTTTTGAGCCAGTTGGAAAAGGTGGGTGGACACCGATATCCATCTGGATCAAGTGGAAATTAGTTTTCCTTTTTCAAAAATAATTTTGTAACTATTTGATATTAATCTTCCTCTTTTCCTCCTCGGATGGGGTGCCATGTAACCTACATGTTGCCACACAGTCCACATGCAGCCTAAGTTATTAATAAGTCCTACCAACACCCTTCTCTTCATTTCTTATATGGAGGACTAACTTAAACGTGATCTAGGGAAGGTTTGACAACTCCCTCGCGTAGGTTTAATTGCGCTCTCAATGTGCCATGGAGGATGGGTGATGATAGGTATGAGAGGAGGGTGCAAGGTCACTTCAGCTTCCTGGGCACTCCTCCATTTCTTCCAGGTTGTCTATGGCTCATTCCATTCCATTATGTTTTTTCATTTTTGCTCTGCTCTTCTCAATTATTCAGTGTTCCACACTCTTCTCCTTATTTATGTTTGTCCTTCCTTCTCTGCCATGCCCCTTGAGTGAGGAAAACCTAACAGGGGTCCCTCATTTTATTTTTATGCAACACGAAACATGTGCCTCCATGTGCTAGCACAAGCTTACTCAACAACTTTGTTTCAAAGGAAGAAGGAGACGAAGACGCCTCCAATGGCCTATGTAGAGGAGGAAAATATGAAGGAACCAATTACGGTTTTGGACCTCCATGATTGGACCAACACCAATCTTCCTTCAATTGCTATAATAGAAACCTTCGAGGGGGTGACTTGTATAGTCCAAGGAGAAATATCCTGGGAATATTTCTCGGCTAAGTCTCCACCATGTACCTTAGACATGCCTCGAGATTTGAGCTCACCCTTCTTCCTTGCACCATAACGACTGGAGATCATCTTCGAGATGAGGAGGGACATGATGGAGTAGCTCCACAAGCACACTCTCCTCAGTAGCATAGTTGACATGTTTTTCAATTCCCTCTCGAGCACGCAAATTAAGCAGAGATTCACAACTTGTGTGTAACCTTACATCTTCACTCCTCATGACAACACTCCTCATGGAGGCACTCCTCACGATAAAAATCATGATGGTAGGTTATAATTTTCTAATTGTTACTCTAATGCCTAAGGTTTATCATCTCTAAGCACTCCCTTTACAAAACACATGGATTTTGTTTTACTACTGCTTAGTTTTACTATTCTATGCTCTGTCCAGATTGTATGTCTAGTCTTTTATTGCATGTCTAGATAGCTCTATCAAAACAATCTACTGCCACTTGCTTCTTTCCAACTGTTTGGAAGATCAAGTGGTGGATGCTACTTTTGGCTACCAGAACACAAGGGTTCCACATGTTTCGGTTTCCACTAGTTTGTCGGAACAAGTGGCAGGCCTAGGATCCTAAACTGATATGTACAGTGACAACTATTTTTTGAGGAAATATCACTTTTTTATTTACAAAAAAAAAAATCTTCCACTTGTCCTTGAAATTTATGTACAATTCTTGATACAAATCCTTTTTTGTACACCTGTCATCATAAATAAAAAATAATTAATAACAAAAAACAAAAATAAAAATCAGGGACAACTACTCAATTTCAAACTTTATAGTTGTTCTTAAAAAAATGAAATTGAATAAATAAAAAACAATTTAATTCAAAAAAAAATCAAACCAACATCTAAATTAAGCACTTGACATTTAATGAGCCTGATTTCATATATTTGAAATAAAAATATTGATTCAAGAAAAAAAAAAAAATTTCCAAAAAGCTTTTGATATTAGCATATATTTTTTCTTCAATTCCACGTTTTGCTTACCAAACATGCATAACACTATAATATCATTCTTCTTTTCATTCAAAGAGTCATGGAAAGTAAAATTTCTAATTTCAAAAACTTGTATAACAGGTGGAGGAATATCATCATGTTCAAAATTTTTATAGAGATTTTTATATTCTCAATCAAAAGTTTGGAACTGTGTTTTAAAGTAGATTTCAAGCTCTGACTTGTTGTAATATGTTGCAGAGTTTCTTGAAGAGTTTGAAAATGAGGGATATTTCTTTCACTAATCCCAAATGATTTTGTAGATTCGACCTGCAAAATAAAGTCAAATAATGATAGAACAAATTATAAAATTTCAAAATCAAGATTTGTTCATAAATTTTCCTTGAGTTGGTGCATGGGCACAACTTGAAAAATATTTCTTCCAATGGACCAAGGATGTCTCCAAAAATTCTCATAAATTTTGGAAAATCCTCTCAATTCAACTAAATTTATCCATTCTGAGAAAAACCCATGTTTTATTTTTTTGAGATTTAACACGGTTTGATCAGAAACTGAAACTGAAAATTGTGAGTCTGTTTGGATTTTGTCAAAATAAATGAAGAATTCAAGAATAATATTGAGCATATCAAATCATTCAAGATTATAAATAAAATATATAAATAGAGAAATCATACTTCTGTTTTCAATATCTGAAACTTGCAATCCCCAAATCGCAGATTTCCTCATTGAAACTAAGCACAAAACTTGACCCTTTTGGTTTTGGATCTAAAACAAAAGGCGGCTACAAAATTTTCTGAAAATCGTTGTCCTAGAAAGTCAATTGTCTGAAAATATTCACTTTTTGAACCAATCACACGTGATTCAAGTAAAATGGCCCATTTTGGAAATGAGTTTTCGACGGTTTCCCCAGATTGTAAACCATTTGTTTGAAATTCACCATGCAAAATTACTGCTCTGTTCAGGCACAAATTCACCAATCCTTCAAACTTATCAATGATATCCCACCATTTTCAACTAATTCGCTTCAACAAATTCAAAACTTGAAGTATCAGATATGAATATTAAACCCATGAGAGAATGACCAAGAAAAATGTGAGGTGAATATGTGAAATACAAAGCTGTATGTATGAAATCCTTGCTCATAATGAAAAAAAAAACTTATGATAGAAAATCTCTAAATCATGAAAGGATGAGAAATTATAAGCAGATATCAACTTTGATGGATGAATTAATTTTTTTTTATGGCAATGCACATTATGCTATCCCAACCCACTACATGAAGTAGAAGAAAAGAAAGTTGAAATGCTATATGGAAAACCAAAAATTCAAAATATTTTGTTACCCAAATCATGTATTAAGTAGATAACATTAATCACATTAATAACATTGTTGTCATGATTTCATAAACCTTTTACCATATAAATGATGAATATCACATGCTAATGCATAATTCTTTGAGCTTATTTTTTATTATAAGGTAGGCTATAACAAAGTGCATTAAATCTCAATATGAAATAAAATCTCTTTAATTCTTCATCCAAATAATATAAAATGGTGAAATAAATAAGACTTAGGATGGAAAAAAACTTTTGAATAGCCTAACAATTTGTTTTATTTTTTTTGTAGCTCAGGTGAAAACATTATCATGAACATATGTATAAGCAATATGATCAAGATCATTAGAGATTCATAATATATAAAATCTATAGACATCACTTTATGATCAAGTTCATAATCAAAACAACTTAAAAACAACAATGAAATCGACCTAAAAGTGATATGTCACAAGGAAAATCTCGAAATTGAATTTTGAGTTTTATGTTAAAATTCAGGAAATTCAAAAGAATGCACGCATCATCGATATAAACAAGATTCAAAATATGTTAAATCCTCAGCTCTAAACTTAACAAGTGCATTGATTCTCAGTTTGAAATCAATATTCCAAACATATATACAAAGAAAAATTAAACCAAACTACGAAAAAATTTCAAAAATAAAGGGGCCCAAATTATTTTTATTTACAATAAATGATAATTTGGGAGGGTTGTTGTACACGAAAAAAATCAATATGATATCATTCTGAGATGTTTCATGGGGGATTCTTGAACTAACCTAAATATGTAAGTAATTGTATTCCCTTGTTCAAGCTATTAAGAAGTGGAAGAACTATATGAAGGGAAAGAAAACCATTATTCACATTGGTCACCAGTCGTCTCAATATTTGCAAGCCTAGAGTAACCTTCAACATACTAGACATTACAAGTGGATGTGGTTTTTGTAACAATTTTATCTAGTCATCAAGTATAATAAAGGAAGAAATAATAAGTTGGCGGAAATGCTTTTAAGAATATCCACATCAAATATTACAAATTTGGAAACTCTTATGCAGATGCATCCTTTGTTGATTTGATCACTTCAACCCAACACCCGACAGTTAGCTCAAAATAAAATCACTCTAGCTACTAAAACGCAAAACTGAGTAATCAAAGAAAAATGCATTGGAAGCATAAACTAGGAAACCAAAATATCACACACAAGACACTAATTTTTTCAGGTATAAACCCCTGGAAAAACCCTAGACGAAAAACTAGTACTTAATATTCTTTTATTATGGTCAAATGAGGGATTCTATGGATTGTATCAGCTGAAACCAACCTTTGGTTGCCTCTACTCTCTCCTCTCCTTGACATGTATAATCTCTAGATGAATATCCTTCTCCACCTATCCAAGATATTGAATCATGATAATGTGTGATCCAACCCTATATACATCAACACTTGGATGAAACGTTTTTACCCAACCAGTGTGATCTCCTCACTCTTGTGTGATAAAAATTCCTTCTTTGTTTCTACACTCTCAACCCTCTTCACACTAGAAAAGTTCTTCCTTGTTGTCTCTGACCTTGGTCTCTCAACAAAATTATTGACCTTTATCTCTCATCAAAGTATCTCACGATTGTATCTAACACAAGTGTCTTCCTCCTTCACCCTAGACTTGCTTTTGTAATCATTAATTACAATCTATTTTTAATATTCAAAGTGATTGTATGTAGATATTACTTCTCACTTCACTTAAGATTTATATTGCATGGATTCAATTCTAATTACTTTTATCTCTTTCCTATTCATTTTAATTAAAGTAAACTCAAGGATCAAAGGTTTTTGACAACTTCCACATTCCAATGTGGAAGTACCTATCCGATGCTACCACTAACATCAACACATTTTACCCATGATGCATACACAAACGATGGGGACTTTAGAGTTGTTTTAGAAACTATTGGGCCAAATTTGTGTAGAAGAAGGTGATGGTAAGGATGATTATCATCTCCAAAATAGGTTACTCTAGAAGCTATATAAGGTATGTGTTCCTAAAGATGAATATTGTATCTTATCAGAGAGACTCACACCTCTAAGGTTGCAATACATTTTGGTGTTGGGGAGACAATTACTAACTTATAAAGGTATGTGTATTGTCCCAAAATGTAATAATATGTAGCTCAATATATTAGAGGATGCATTTGTTTTGTACTAGAAATATTAGTAATAGGAATCAAGGTATATATCATCCCTTACCTATAACCACTCAACCTTGGGAAAGAATTTCCATGTATTTTTAGGTGATTTGATAACAAATAGGAAGGGAAATGACTATCTATTTGTAGTAGTTAAAAGGTTTAGCAAGATGTGTATGATTATGCCTTGTAAAAATACAATCAAAGGACAAGAAGAAACAAGCATATTCTTTGAATAGTTTTGGGTGCACTTTCAGATACCAAGGAGCATCCTATCAGGTATGGATACCATATTTTTTAGTGCTATTTGGAATACACTTTGGGAGAAGATGGACACAAAGTTGGAAAGATTTGCAATAGGCCATCCATAGACATATGTGGATATGGAAGAATTCAAAAGGACATTAATACAAGTTTTGAGGGGCTATAATAAGAAGCATCCAAATACCTTGGATGAAAATATAATCTACATTCAACACTCTTATAACAAAGAATCTATACTTCTGTTCATACGTCCCCTTTTGAAACTTTCTTTATATATTTTCTACCTTCTCCCTTATATGTTGTTTATGGATAGTAAGGAGGAGTGAGAGAATACATCATGGGAGAAGTATTAAAAGAAGATAATGTTGTGGAAAATACTAGGAAGATCCATTTACAAGTACAAGATATGTTGAAGAAGTCCCAAGAAAGGTACAAGACTCGACATGATTAGCATAGAATAAAAAATTCATTCAAAGTGGGAGATAGAGTTTGGCTACAAGTGAAATAGGAAATACTACAAGGTCTTCGTAAGAAGATCAAGGCTCTTCAGTATGGCCCTTTTGAGGTACCAGAAAAGGTGGGTGATAATTCCTATAGATTCAACCTACCCCTATACATGTGAATTTACTTAGTAGTGGATGTGGAAAATCTAAAACTCTATGAGCCTTCCATGTTGGATCAATAAACTAAGGAATGGGTCATACCTACCATAAAGGATTTAGCACCAGTATGTTGGGAAAATTTGGTAGAAGACATAGTTTTATAGAAGAATTATAGAAATACTAGATAAGGGTAGCATGACCTTTGGTAGTTTCAGTTGAATGGACAACTTCTAGGCAAGGAAAAATGGTACTCTAGGGAGAAAGTAGAGGAAAACCTTCCTCATCTCATTCAATAAAATATTTTGGGAAACCAAATCCTCCCATGTTGGAGTTACTTCACACACACCTAGGATTTATTTTTCCTAAGTTTTTTATTTGTTTATTAGTCATAAATAGTCATTATCCAGTCTCCTATATTTTAGGAGAGAATATTCCACCTGAAGAATATTCTCCTTCAGTTCACACTTCAGTTTGACTAGTTGAGTTGAGTTTAGATGTTGCATTGGGATCATCACCATGCAACATTGGGATCATCACCATGCTAATTTGACCTTGCCTTGGTATCATCACTAGAGTGATGCATTAATCTTGATTCTGTTAAATATAATGTAACCTCAACAGGTTGACTGTACACTGCCAGCTGTCCTGGCCAGCTGTAATTTCTATTCTTGTTTTTCTTGAGCCTATTTAGCTTATCTATTTCCCTTTGCATACGACTACTTCAAAACTTATTCATGTACTCATTTTGTACTCTTCTTCTTATATTCTAATATACTGTTTTCTATTCTATTCTTTCTCTCTACATTTCTTGCTTCACAATTTATCATGGTATCAGAGCTACAGTAATAAGCCTCTTCACACAGGCTGGAGAGCAACACGATCCTCAAATAGTGCAGAGCTTCACGGATCTTGAGAGCATTCGACACAAACTTTTCACAAGGCTTGGAGAGTTGTCCATCATACTCTCGAAAGATCCTCGCAGGAAACTTCCACGAGGAAACAAATCGTCATATGCTCAAAAGATCAGCGTAAGAAGCTCATGCAAGGTCGCAGAGCGTACTATGCTTGAAAGTTTCAAGGAGCAGAAACACGAGAAGGAAGCAGAGACTGAGAGGGAAGAAATAGTAAAGATTCTTGTTCAATTTTCAAAGAATCATCAAAGATTCACACAGAAGAGCTGCAGGAGGCGGGAACTCTTGAAGAATTCAAAGCATTTGTTCAAATTTGTGAAAGATAGTTACAGAAAGAAGAAGCATTTAAAGCATTTCAAAAATCACTCAAATCTGTCAAAGATTGCAGCAGAGAACAAAGAACTCGTGAAATTCTTTCAAATCTTTGAAAGATTCACGAATTTTTTCTTCCGCGGAAGAAAATCCTTGCAAAGGCAGTAAAGAACGCATCTCAGGTTCAAAGAACAACCGTCACAGCCGTAAGATTTGTCCTGCGAACAAATCTAAGGTGGAAATCCAGTTCAGAAGGGATGAAGAGAGCGCGGAAAAGGAAAAAGAATTTCAGCCATTAGATCTTGCGCAGAGGACCGATAGTCGTTGGATCAGCGAGAAAGTGCTCGAGGTTTAGTCCTCTAGAGCGCACAGAAGAAATTCAACTTGTGAAGTCATGAAATCATCTAGATCGTCCATCAAGAGACACGTGGCGAGATCTCGACATTTCGCTGACTCACAAGGTGTAAAGGTTAGAAGACTGCCGTGAGAATTCGTGAATCGTGAAATCACGAGTTATTCTGGACCATTGGATTAAGATAGATCATGATCCATCAATCTGATCCGATCACAAAATTGAGGATCGAGAGTTGGACATGCGAAGGAGACTGCTCTCCAAAACCCTGATACACGAAATCTCGACATCACAAATCGTGAAATCCTGAGAGGATTGTGAGCCATCCATCTCAAAGGACAGGTGGCAGCAGATCCAAGTGCCATCATTTCGGAATTTTGGAGTTCGGGATATCAGAGGTCTTGTTGACGAAAGGTCACAACACTCCATGGCGAAAGTCTCGAAATCCCAAAAAGATCACAGCCGTCCATTCGTTCGGACACGTGGCGGAGATCGAGGAAACTGTCGGCATCTCGGCTACTGGGGTTTCAAGTAGACAGAGGATTTGGAGTTGCAAGTTGTGAAATAGCGAAATGACAAGGACCTTCCATCTTTCGGGGATGCGTGGCATCAATCCAGGATCTCAGGAAATTGTTCAAAAAAGCAATTTCGGCAAAATTGGCAATTCGGACTTCGCGTTTTGGAAGCGCAGCATGACAAGGAATCACGAGTCGCAAAATACCAATTCGTGAAATCCCAAAAGGATCTAGTCCGTCATATCACAGAAAGATCTGGACAGTTGAAATTGTCCAAAATCGAAATTTCGACATTTCGCATACCAAGAGTTCGAAGGACCCAGGATCATCGCAGCAAAACTGCCGAAGTCCCGAAACGCGAAATCTCGAAAAGGTGTTTGAATAAGATCTAGGATACTTCGGATTTTGACGATTTGAGGGACAAAGAACCGACAAAGGCATCGCTATTCTTTGATTTGCAAAAAGCTAGCAGTGCTCTAACCTTTAGGCGTGTGGTCACATTGTTCGGAGACAAAGGGCCAATCTAAGGCCATTAAGCCCTCTTCGTCGTTTCGGTGATTAGAGGTTGGAGTGACAAGAGATTGGAGGAATCGTATAATGAAGTTCCGAAGACAGAATCGCGAAGCCAAAAATCGCTAAGTCGAAACTCATGAAATCTCGAATCGCAGAGTTCCGAAACCACTGCAAATTACATGCAGGAGACAGGTAAGTAAGAATTTTTTTTCTGTTTTGCTGAACTCTTTAAAAGATGGCGACGTCTAGCAATTTAGGACCAACTTCGAGTCCGATTCTTCTTGGAAAGAACTATGAGTTCTGGTTTCTTCGGATGAGATCCTTCTTGCAAGCACAAGAGTATTGGGATCCAGTGGATCATGGATATGTGGAACTAGATCTAGCAGACCTGTCCACCATGACTAATCAGCAGAAAATTGCTTAGGCAACGCAAAGAAATAGAGAAAATAAAGCTAAATTTTGGATTCAAAATTCTGTGGATGACTCGATTTTCTCAAAAATCATAAGCGCTGGTACTTCAAAACAGGACTGGGACATCCTTAAAACTTCCTACCAAGGAAATGACAGGGTCAAAATAGTCAAACTGCAGACCTTGAGAACACAATTCGAGACTTTAAGAATGACAGAGTCCAAAAATGTGGATCAGTTCATGACCAGAGTCATGGGCATCGTGAACCAGATCAGATTGACTGGTGAAACCATCACTGATCAACACATTGTTGAGAAAATCCTCAGAAGCTTACCAAATAAATTTGAAATGGTTGTAACAACAATCCTTGAATCCAAGGATCTGTCAAGTTTTTCAACATATGAATTAATTGGTTCTCTGGTGACACATGAGACCAGACTGCATCTCACAGATGAGTCAATCTCCAATTCTTTCAAAACTCAATTCTCCTTCAGCAGAGGGAGAGGCAGAGGAAGAAGCAGAGGTCACCAAGGAAGAGGGAGCA
>JASDQU010688077.1:18652-39127 GCA_032191745.1 Picea mariana
AGTTGAGAGATATGCAAGAAGAGCTAAGATAAGGAGGAAATCCGAACAGAGGAGTGGAGAAAATATAGTAAGGGATGAAGGATGAGGGTCAAACCCAAGATGAAGAGAAAAGAAACCACACAAGGAGGATGTTCTGAGACATATTTGTGCTAGAGAGAAGTGCATAAGGAGAGAGATTGTCGAAGAGACACGATGTTAGGAGTAGGGTATCAAGTGAGGATACCAAGAGTAGTGGGAATAGGGTTAGAGAATATGAAGTTAGTGCCTCTTGGTTGTTAAGAGATGTGGTCACATCAAAGGAAGATGAGGTGTATAGTAGCAACAACAACACAATAGAATATGCAGATGGAACCCACTAAAAAGGGGAAGAGGCCTTAACAATTGTGAATGGGCTTGCATGAATACAAGTAGGAATATCTTTGGGATCCCTCACTGAAGACAATGAGAGAAGGAGTAACCCCTCTTTCAACCACCCCCCTTGCACATTTTAAATCAAGAATAAAGAGACAAATAAAGTGTGGAGATAAGAGTAGAATAAAGGGAAGGATAATATACGAGTGAAGAAGAGGTCTAAGTCAAAAATACTTCACAAGGAAGATTATCAGTATTAGTATCACCAACTACTAGTGGTCATTCAGGAGAAAACAATACTAGATCGAGTATGGCCAACCCAAGACACAAATTTGAGGCTTCCTGTGTTTCATGGGACAGGAAGGGATGATGAAAAACAACATTGGTTCATATGTGAAGCTATATGGTCTATGAAGAGAGTCACATATGAGGCATCTAATATTGCATAAATGGAAACCATCTTTAGAGACAAAGATGTGACGTGGTACATGAGTACAAGGGTACTATGCCAGCGGGACAAGCTAGGTCCCTGACAAAGATCGCGAGAGAAATGCTTAGGGAGTTTCATAAGCCTAAGTCAGAATCACACTGTATCACTGAAATCAAGGATATCAAGCAGTAGGTTGGAGAATCCATATGACAATATGACCAACGGTTCAAAATATTATTGGATAGATTGGAATTTTAGATGCAATATGTATAACATAGGTAATGGTTTAGTGTAATAATTCTACCCCACATTCTCCTCCCACTCACCCAGTATAAGGTGATGAATCAGGTGAAGACCATGGAGATTGCAATGTGCCTAGAAGCTATGCTAGAAGGTGGCGAGACATCATCAGGTCTACTGCAAGTAAAATCTCAACTTACAAATATCACCATGCAATTACAATATATGGCTAAGGCTAAGGTGGTGCACGACCATGTGTGGTGTACTATGTGCCACACAAAAGTTCACCACAGGATTAAGTGTCTTATGCTCGGGAGCTACATGGTGATAGGTGAACTGAATCCATTTCCAATAGGACCTCAAACCCAATGGTGTGATATTTGCAAACAATGGGGATATATACCTCCTCATTTCCCAACACTACAAAAATATCAGAGGATTACACATACTCCATTTTGCGAGTTCTGTAAATCCTTGGGGCATGATATGAACAATTACCAATCTATCAACTGATGTAAGAACACACTCCAGATTCCTTTTGAGTCTAGGAGGAATAGAAATGTGGCAACCATGAAAGTGTTGATAGAGGAGGATATCAAGGAGGTTTGAGAGGAGTATATGGATGGGGAAGAGGAAGAGGATACCGTGGTGGTGGTAGAAGACCACCTATTTGATTTAATTGTGGAAAATTGGGCCATGTATTTTGATTCTATACAAATCCACATGCACTATATGGGTACTACCACAATGTAGAGAATGTCACATAAGATTTCCCATATTTGTTAGCAAAGTGGGAAGAAAACAAGGCACATTGCAATATGGTGACTACAGAACTACGCATAAATCAAGAGCCAAAAGAAGAAGTTGATGTGTGGGTTGTAACCCTAGGATGTATTAGAATAAGAATAAACTCATAACATGGAGAGATGTTTGGCCATAACATTGAGGGGGAAATCAGGAAAGTGTCACAAGAATGGCCCAAATTCGACGCCGCGTAGCAAAAACAATTCCTACACAACACACAAAGGGCTTTGGAGGAGGACCGATCATGCAAAGAATTAAAATGAATGGTTCAAACATCACTGGAGGAAGCTTGCATGAGCGAGAAGTTATAACATGCAACACAAAGATCACTGGAGGAAGCCTTTAGTTGTGAAGAATTACACCATACAACCCAAAAACCATTGGAGGAAGCTCAGGTTCATGAGGAAATATATCATGTGACATAGAGGTTGCTGGAGGATGTCCATTGATGTGAATATTCAAAATGGGATGAACAAAGAGCAATGGAGGAAGAAAGTGTGCACAAAGAGCTGCGATGCATGATGCGTGAAGAAATGCGGTGCAATGGTTATCACAAGGAGGAATCAGAGGACCAAGAAAGTAATTTCTTGCGTTGTTTCCTTAAAATGTTAAGTGATCTCGAGAATGAAAAGAAGTTAACCCATATGTTGAAAACATGTATGGGGGAATAAGAAACCACTATAGCTATTTCTTCCCCCTTGCTAGAACAGGATGTGCACCAGGTGAGAAAACAAAAGCACATGGGAAGAGAGTTCAAGATGATAGTTGAAATCGAAAGCTATGAGATGGATAATGTCATGTTGGACCTAGGATCCAATGTAATCATCTTGCCAAATAAATCTTGGAAGTTAATGGGAAAACCAACATTAGTGTGGTCCCCCATTCAACTCAAGTTGGCTAACCAATACTGAATCTATCCCATTTGTTGGCTACAACAAGTGGAAGAGAACATTGAAGGGATGAAAACCAAAGCAGATTTTGAGGTAATAGATATTATGGATGACTCAAACCCCTATCTAGCTCTACTTGGTATTGATTGGGCATTTGACAACAATAAAATTTTGAATCTAAAGAAATGAAAAATGTCCTTTGAAATAGATACCTTGTGCATCCTTGCACCATTGGATCCAAATGAGGGAGATATATATAATGAACACGTGAATGAGGATGCAAAGAGTTCCATCATTGAGAACATCTATAACATTACAGGGTGCAGGGAATATTATGTCAAACCCATAGATGATGACGAGTTGAGCTCGAGAAGTGTACTCTCCTATGACACAGATTCAAAGGATTATATGGAGATATGGGATAATAATATTTATGAGGTTTCAACCAGGATATGCACACGGATCACCAAAGTGGTGCACAAGATTGGATAATGAACCTACACCCTACCCCAGTTTTATGGGATAGAATCAGTAGATACGTTCCTCATGCATATGAAAAAGGTTCAAATGATTGATAGGATGTAGGCCCTAGACATAGTACTGGAAGGAATACTTATGCATTGGTGGGAAGCACACCATGAACATCTACGAGAATGGGCGCGGGTGGTGGATTTGATCAAGGAAATATTTCAGCCTATGGTAAATCCCCAAGAACATATGTGTTTATATGAAAGGAATTGGATAGATCAACAAAGTTCTAACACAACAAATTCATAAGCCTTGTAAAAACATCATGTGGAAAAGTACCTCTACACATTAAATGCCTTTAGCAAGGTTTGAGCTACTAAATGAAAAGTGCTAGCTAGAGTTGGAACCAATCCAATGGTTGTGCAGTTGATAGAATAGCCCAATACCATCCATAAGAACTAATGACCCACCTTTGAAAGGGATGAGGAACATGATTAAAGTGAATAAGTGGAATAGCCTACAATGGTCAGATGTGATGGGATAACATGTCCAAAACAGATAAGGGATGCACAATATACACACATTTTTCCCCATTATTTTAGGCCTTAGAATCTAGGTAGAATGGTTGTTATTGAAATAATGAATAGACAACATAAACAACTCAACATAATAAGGTGGGACACGATAGGTCATACCTGCCAAACATTTTGAATATTTGGGGAAAGATTAAGGTTTAAATGCAAAAATAAAATCAAAATGACATAACAACTCACTCTTACAACAAACTGATAGGATGAAGGAAGATACAGTGGTGGGAAAGTGGTTAGGTAGCCACATGATAGGTGACGTTGACCTATGGAAAGGAAAATAGTTGTGAAAATAAATTCCTTGTGCTGCATGACAGTTATGACAGTGCAGGCCACTAATGAACAACAATGATGATAGATCAGAATCTACTATCATCAAGAGCACATCACCCTCGATGTATTTAACATCCCATAACCACATTTCAATTCACCATTTCTTCCCAATAAAGTGAGAAAATAGTGCAGAGCCGAGTGGAGAATACTCAAGCAACAAAGTGCCCATAGTTTAGGAAAATCTAGTCGTGTACTCTGCCACCATAGTCATCCTATCACAAAGCTCCCAAACATAAAGTAATAGTACAAGAATCGAGAGGTGCTAACTAGTCATGGAGGATAATGACATCCCCCAGTAAACCCCATGCATGAAAAAAGGCTAAGGCCACCAAGGAACAATAGGTGCAACAATTTAATCTTCATGGGCCCTCGACTAGGAAAGGTTCCCTTACTATGGTATGCTGAATACAATTTATGGGACCTGATACAATTCATCGAGCTACATTTCAACCATTATGCATAAATAATCCAGGGGATGGATGGGAAACAAAATGTGGTCACTTAGAATTAGGCCAAGCCCTACTAACAATTCGGTGTATTTCCTCAGGTGGATTTCCCACATTTTGGTTGAGTCCCACCTATTAGGGAATGTGTTTGTTTATTTCTTAGTCGGTTGCATGGTGGATGCCTTTGGCTCAATAGAAAATGACCAGTGGATGAGAATACCATGCACCAAGTTTCATGCCTTCCAATAGCAGGAGGGGACCCAACAAGAGAACTCAAAGCCAAGGATGTTTCCCACGAGGATATTGATACTAAGTATTCTACATGTAGGGGATATCATGGGGTGGTGATTGCAGATACCAATGACCAAAGAGACTGCTTTGCTACATAGTTTGTTTCCTCCAAATTACTCTGCAAGTGCCGCAAGCACGAATATCTAATTGGAGTAATCATTGCTGCATAAATATGTGTCATGAGAGTCCAGATGGTTTGGGCATGATATTTATTAAACAAATTTTTTGAAGATTGCATGGAGGCCCATAAATTCAATTAAGAATTTCATTAAAATTGGGTCACATTATTGACTTCCATGATCCCGTGGCATCCCCCTCCAAGCCACAAGGAGGTCACAGACGGCACACCACCCTTCATTGCACCCAAATTTCTCATGCTCCATCACACTAAGGACCAACCAATCCTTCTAGAAGTGGTACACCCAACTCATCCAAGCCACTAATTCAATACTACACATCCCACACAGTATCATGGAAAGCTACGAGGCCTACCTCCAAGTTGAATGTAATTTCCATAATGTATTTATTTACCCACTTGCAGACACAATGACAACAACCTTGATACTTCCATTTTGTATCACTGAAGAAGATATCTAGTAGAGCGTTGAAGAGTGACCTAACCACCTTAAAGCTACACTAGAGGATGAGCTAGAGTAGCTCAAGATGTAGATCAAGAGAAAATAGGAGAGGAAAAGAGAAACAACAATGCTACAAAAAGACAAGGAATCAACAACCAAGTCACAATAGGTTGGGACATCATAAGGAAAAGGAAAGTGATCCATGGTTTAGCAGATGTGCGTTGAGGTAGAGAAGGAGACTGACAAGGACATGTGTCCCAAGTGAAAAAATTCATAAACACCACTAGTGCCAGCATCGATCAACCTAAGTTCCAGCTCAGACCCCGAAGACCAAGCATGCACACCCCATGCCTCACCAAAGGTCTACCCTACACCCATCATGGAGGAGTTCCCTACATTGTTCGTACATCACAGAGTTGTGCTCACTCCAATTAGTAGCAAGAGAATATAGAAATGAAGAAATAAAGTGTCAAATACTAGTACCCTGACACATGTAGTAGAGAAAACTGTCACACCCATCCCGATCTTCGTCAAGGAGATCAAGGGACAACTAATGATGCAATAGATAATGAAAAAAGTGGCAACATATAAGTTTGACAACCTGTGTCGACAATTGGAAATTTCTCTAACGCCCAAGTCATCATCATGGGCACATCAAATGACTAAAGTAAGAAGTAGTAGCCATAGGGGAGTACTATATTTCAATCCATTGGTCATTGTTACTTTTGACTTGGCCAATGTTAAGCTCGAATTGGTGAAAATGCCTTCATGATACCTACATACTTATATGAACACCATCATGATGAAGATGGGAGATAGACACAAGGAACTCAACCAATTGTATGAACAATTGCAACATCAACATGATCAAGAACTCATTGTGCACAAAGACACCCAGGTCGAGCATCAACAAGAAATGATGTCTCACTAAGAGGTCGATATTGTGCATCAAGATCTCAAGGAAATCTACACTGTCGAAGTCATTTTGCATACTAAAATTAAATCCCACCATGAAATGGTGCTCACTACCCACAATAAAGTCATGAGCACAATTGATGAAGTCTATTTGCATTTATCCAGTACAACAAAGGATAATTCAAACATACCCATGCCTATACTTCAAACATACCCATGCCTCACAAGCTTTGCATGGTGAAGGAGAGATTCCAGTTCTTGGAGACATAAAATCTCGAGCTTTAGGAAAATATCAAGTGGCCTACAATAGAAAATCAGGAGTTGCAACAAAAAATAACAGTGGCCGAAGAAGCATTGAAAAAGGGGCAAGTGTGTATCACTGACTTCGGAGGACTGATCGAGTATAGTTTCACACTCTAGAGTTACCTTTAGAATCCCATGAAGTCCATGCCATTAGCGAGTGGATCTGGACAACTGAAGCACAAGTCACACTACAACAAAAAACATGATCATCCTTACCTCTTGTTGAACGGAAAATGGCCATAACATCAATTTCCAACAAACTTTGGGAGATTAAAGTAGTTTGCACTAAACAAAAAACTATATATAGCATCACACTAGACAGAGTAGACAAAGCCTATATGTAATACAATAAAATTGAAAGAAGCATTCTTAGTGGTTGCTCCCATGCTAACAAAAATGGAGTAGATCAACCTTCATTGCCTAGAGGTTACAAGGACTAATGCCGAGGAGGTTTTCTAGCTGACACACCAACTGCAAGAAAATATTGATGAGGTTTATGGTCACTTTCAGGAATTTATCTAGGAACTAATGACAACAGTATTTTCAACCTCCTTTGTCAATCTGTAAACTAGGTCATTGGCTCGAGGATGAGACAACTAATAGTTTTTGGGGCTTGTTGGAACCTAAGGTTTTGAAACAGTTAAGTGTGTGCCAAAAATAAAACATTCACAAACACTTGAAAATAAGTGGCATGGAACCAATGTTCAACATCGATGCTAGTCAAAGGAATACTACATGCGCCAACCTAATTTTGTACTGTGCACAAGGAATTAAAAGGAGGTTGCATGTAGACTGAATCTAAAAATATCTTCGAGAATTATTGTAACTGAGGTTGTAACAACCTGAATGATCATGGGAAAAGCTATGGATGACTTGGAAAGTTAGTTAGGATTTCCACACTTTGGGAAAGATACGAGGGGATGCATGCAGACATATGAAAGGGTTGTTGTTGGCACGGGGGTAGACCTAGGGTTCAATTCTCAAGAGCACACCAAAAAAGACCTAACTACCGACCCTTTCGACAACACCTGCAAAGAAGATGAAGTCTCACCTGAGGTAGAGGTAGGGGTGGTTGCAAGACTCAGGTGTCTGCAACCTTAGCTTGGACACATATATGTGATTATATTTTTTACATGGCACTTAGCATAGATCATTCATCAATATTTAACCCTTATTATACTTCATAGACAGGACAGAGCTTCGTGATGAATACTCAGATTTACAATATTTCAACACTTAACCATAGTAACCCAGATCAGATCTAGTAGATCAACACTAAGCATCCTCATACACACCAGATATAACAATCATATATATCTAAGAAGCATAGAGCATAAGTGGATACATCAAATCACATAGCATAAGAAAATATAAACACATTGAACCAAAGCATAGAGCATAACACACAGATTTATGTGGTTCACCCCCCCCTGGGGCTACGTCCACAAGATCTTCTTATTTATTATTTCCTTCAAGTTGTTACAAGCACAAAGCCTCCAAAACCCTTCTTTGCATAGGACAGAAGATCTACGCAGCTCGCTAGATCCTTTTTCCTTGCGTTACAACACTTAGCTTTCTATATCAACCACAGAGTAACTTGGACTTAGCCTTGCAAGCCTTACACAGTTCACACAGAGCACTTATTCGACATCACATAGATGCACTACCAATTTCACTAAGCAATCACATATACTACTTATTACATTGCATATCCTTCTATTTATACATTACAAAAGTGGGCCTAAGCATAGGTAAACCCACGGGCCAATATTCCTTTCCCATTACATTAACCCAAAACCCTAAAAGGGGCCCAAAAGTGGACTGAGATCCCGTGATCTCTGCTTCACCTAACGCTCCATCTTTGACAGGCTGTCAAAGTCCAAAAATGGTTAATTATGACCAAGTGTTCCTAAAAACTTTGTCAAGGGCCAACATGCCCCCAACATTCAGCTGTGACTCGTCCTGAGTCACTCAGGTATGACCAATTCTACTTCGAATTCCTCAAGCTTGGCTTGAGATGCTTCAACTTACCACATTGCTACTGCCTCTTGCTCAGCGAACTTCTGAATGAGTGCCTCATTCACTGGCCCTTCTAGGCATTGTTCTGCTGTATTCACAACCTGTTCAAGTTCTACTCCTTGGCTTTCAACTTCAGTGAACATTTGGCATGCCTTTTCTTGCACTGGTTGAAGTCATTGAGAGACTTCCATTACTTTACTCTGAAGCATGTGAATCTACTATTGGGTTGTGCGTTGCTATGGAAACCTCTTCATTCTCTCTACGGGTGACAGGGCCTTTAGATACACCTGTAGCTTTTTGGAGTTGTACTTCGCCTCTTGGAGTGGGGACTCCAATTTATGCAATTCTGGGTTCTCGGTTAGGTTCTCATAGATCTGCGCACTTCTGCTACTTAACTGTTTGCATTCCTCAGTGAGTTCTTTAATCCTTTCTATGGTGCTCCAGACAGTTATTTCTCGCTGGTCGCACACTTCTTGTGGGGTCTAAGGTATGGTCTGAAGCTCTAAGTCCACGACTCTTTGTTGAAGTTGTTGAATAACTTCAATAAGCTTCATCACTTGGCATTCTATGGGTTCGTCTGCCTTCTGTTCTAAGCCGGTCACAGAGAAAAATGCTCTGTTGACTGATTCTTCAATCCCAATCTGCTTCGCGAGTAACTTCTCTTTCTCTTTTTGGATCTTCACTCTATCTTCTTCAAATTTCTTTTGGATAGCATCCTTCTCTTGTTGCGCAGCTCAACGTTGCTCGATGATTTCCTCTTGTGCTTGCTTTAAGGCCTGGGTGGCCTACGTTGTTTCTTCTTGTGCCTTATGAAGGCGTACTTTGACTGTGTCAGCAATCTTGCGGAGTTGAACTGNGATTGCTGACACAGTCAGCAATCTTGCGGAGTTGAACTGGTTCATCTACCTCTTGTTCCTTCTGGCAGGGCCGCAGAGGAGAGTGTGTGGCTAGAATGGAGAGCTTGCTGTACTCCTTGGAGCTCGATCTCGATTCTGTTGTACATTATCTCTTTCTTAGCTTCCTATTTTTTCGTTATCTCTTCTATGGCTTCGTTCATGACTACAATGAGAAAATTGAAGTCATCTAGAGTGAGTGTGGTCTTTAGCTTAGTCACGGGTGATTTTGATTTATTCCGAGAGGAAGGTTCTAGAGGAGAACCCTTCCTTTTGTTTATGATCTCTACTTTGTCTCCTAGCCTCTGTTCGACTTCCTCTAAGTCTTCTCCATTACCTCCTTTCTCCGATGTAATGGATGCAGTTCTTATAGATCTACTGTCTACATCCTAGATTTCCTCATCCTTCTTTGTCTGCTTTGTTTTCTTTGTCTTACTGGGCCCAGGTGTATTCTGCACAGCTTCTGGGCTGCTGATGTTGGACATTTCTGCGGGGTCTGCTGAGATAAGGAGGTCCACCGACCATTCCTTGGTGATCTCCTCTAGGTCGTCTTATGTCATCTTATAATAAGATTGAAGTTGTTCCTTGTGCTCATCAGCGCATGCTGTAATATATATGAAATGGTGGTCCGTGCTGAACTTCAGCAAGGGTTGAAACCTATGTAAAGTATTTGGGGTCATGCATGGCTCAGGCTGGATGGAGAACTTCAACTGGGTGTAGTAGGTATGGAAAACGACATTTGACTACCACTGCTTGTTCATATCATTCGAGTACCACAATGTACTGAACTTCACGGCCAATGGTTCAAAGGGGTCGATGTCTAGGAAGGTTTCACCTTCCGGTAGCTCCCATGCAATGAAAGCTATAAGTATTAAGAGCTGGCTAAAATGGAATTCATGCCCCTGATACCGGGCTTCTCTGCAGTCAATCTCTAGTTGATTCACCAGGTACTTCACCCAGTTCATATGTAGTCCCTCTGCGCACTTCCCTATGAGGTCGATTACAAAGCCGAATACTTGCGTGGGTCGATTCTTGCATACCAACTTCCCTGCGATCAGTTGACAGGTGAGGCACATTGTGCCACTTTCAATAGAAGCTACCTTGTAGCCTCATGCGCCTTTCTAAACATTGCCATAGGCTTCTTTGATCTTCTAAGAAAGAGCGTGATCTGTGGTATTTCTAGGATAGTAATCATGGGGATCAGGGCCCTACATGCTAAGCCCAGTGATCCGGTTGATCAGCGTTGGATCAAATGTTATGAGACAATTCAACCATAAGTATCCTTCATGGTAACTTGCCAACAACAAATTTACACAATCATTCACCTCCTGGTGTCTACCAAAGTGCAGTATCTTCATAACATCGAGAAGAGTGGACTGTGTGAGGTTCATCATCCATTGTTGAGGGATGATCTTAGAATTCTTTCCCTTTGTCTTTGTCATATATTTATAAGGAACGAGCATGCCATAAACCTTCTGGTTACCTAGGTTGAAGTCACTAAAATTCAATGCTGCAACCTTGTCTTGATCTACGTGAACTGGGCATACCCCTTTTGGTAGGTACGCAGTGACTAGAGTGTACTCCAAGTCTCTAGGCACACTGTCTCTGTTGATCACACCGGTCAGAGGTGGTATGTAAGCAGGTAGGATGGATGGAATCAACTTCCCGTTGGCCATATCGTATTTATGTTTGGTTCTTCTCTCTGCACCGGCTCGGGATGTTCCTGCTCAAGTAGTCAATGGGGAGGCCTGCACTCCTCTTGTCGATGATTCCTATAATCATGTAGACAATCCTCTCTCCAACATGAATCTCTTGGATCTAAGATTAGTGAGTACCTCTCTTACAGATTCTTCAGTTGCGCTAAATTCGTTGAGCATATACTCTCAGGATCAATATCTCAGGTTCTCAAAGTAGCGTATGTACTATAATAGGGTAGAAGTTAAGGTCATAAGGATCACTAAACAATCTTAATCAAGGTTGTGAGGTCAAAATTCTCAATTGGAAAAAGTGTTCTTTAGTCATGGCGCAACGAGACATATAGGAATTTTAGTAATGGTTTCCTTGCAACAGGTATAAAGCTTCATTAACTCTTGTTCTGTCCATTATGGCGTGGTCTAACGTTCTGGTAGTGAGCCATCAATGCTTTTTTGACCCATTCAGAGTAGCATTCGAATGATTATATCGGCTTTCAATGACTATATTGCTTCACCACGATGAAGTGCCCTATGTCGTTGTTCTGCTATCTCGGCGAAGCTAAAATTCTGCAATTTTTCCTTCTGCGGGGATCCCTCTGGAACCTTCTATAGTTTTTTGATCTGGGATTTCTTCTTACTTATATTTCTATCCTTTTCCCTGGTGAGCTTTGTCTCGGTGATCCTTTTCCCAATATGATTCTTATCCTCTTCAGACATAGTCACTTCGCGCTATCGATATTCATTCTTCGTATTCAAGGGAAATACTTCTTCATCATCTGGAACATTCATTTTAGTCCTCTGTGGTTCTTCTCATGTTCTTACAACTTCGACATCCAAGTCCTTGGTGTCAAATAGCTTTGATATGTTACCCTGTTCTTCCATCAAGTAGGCGATATTTCTAGTCATAAAATCTATTAGGTCTTGCTTCTTCTTTTCTAGGGTTTCCTTTTCTTCATTTCTTCGGATCTGGTCTTTCTCAATCTAGGTTTTTCCTAACAAAGCCAGAAATGGGGTGTTGTTCTCAATAAACTTGATAAATTAAAATTCTTTCTCTACCGACGTTCCATTGATTCTTAGAGGTATTTGGGTAATCCTTCCACATAGGGTTACCAATTTTCCTTTAAACAAGATTATTCCTCTTAATGAAGGAATCATAGCATGTTTTCCCAAGGTTTCCCAAGTTCTTTCTGTCATAATATTCACCTATGTTTCCTCATCTAGAACATAGTCTATGTCGAAGTATCCTATTCTTAATTCAATTTTCTCTTTTTCTTTGAAAATTTCTGATAAACTGACATCTTTATGCCCATTCAAAGTTTCTTTCATCTGTATTAATACTTTTTCTGATTCTTTCTGGGGTTCTGCTATTTCTGGGGCTGTCTTAGGGTTTTCTTCATGCATATTCATTCTTTCAAGCTTAGCAATCATTCCAGGGCAATCCAATACTTCATGGTCCAAAGATTTGCAACAAAGACAACTGGGTTTTCCACCAGGGCATTCCTTAGCTAGATGGCCTAATTTTATGCAACTGTAACATAGGTTCAATCCTCTCTTTCTCTTGAATGATCCCCAACTTCTTCTGTACTACGCACCAGGATCATGGTAGCTAGCCTGCAAAAAATTCTTTCTAGGATCCTGCATCCATTTGTTAGTCCAAAAATTCTTTCTATGCATAGGTATAACATACTTATCAGATCTATTCATATCAAACTTTCTTTCATCTATTAATGCCCTAGGTTTTAAGCTAGGACAGAATATATCAAACATACATATATCCATGCTTTAGAAACAAAAAATTCCACTTATCTTACTTCTATAGAGCACAAAGCTTCCAGATGTAAGAACTTTTAACTATTCTTACCTTTATTAGAGAACAAAGCTTACAAATCTTACCTCTTTTTTGCAGATCCGACTTCTTTCTTTCAAAAATTTCTACTTTTACTTTTCTTAGAGCACAGAGTGTTCATATCTCACTTCTTTTCTTCAAATCTAATCTTCTTTTCTTCAGATCTGACCTTATTCCTGGCACAAAGCTTCACAGGTCGAGTAAAAATCTCGGCACTAGGGAAACAAATCTACGTACAGAGCTTTCTTTTGCACAAAGTTTCTTCTTCCTCAATTCCCAACAATCACAGTTTTAGGTCCCGACAATGGAACCATTTGTTGGCACGGGAGCAGACCCAGGGTTCAACTCTCAAGAGTGCACCAACAAAGCCCTAACTACCGGCCCTTTCAGCAACACCTGTGAAGCAGATGAAGTCTCACCCGAGGTAGAGGTAGGGGTGGTTGTAAGACTCAGGTGTCTGCAACCTTAGCTGGGACACAGATATGTGATTATATCTTTTACAGGGCACTTAGCATAGATCATTCACCAATATTTAACCCTTATTATACTTCGCAGTCAACATAGAGCTTCATGGTGAATACTCAGATTTACAGTATTTCAGCACTTAACCATAGTAACCCAGATTAGATCCAGTAGATCAGCACTAAGCATCCTCATACACATTAGATCTAACAATCATGTATATCTAAGAAGCACAGAGCATAAGTGGATATATCAACTCACATAGCATAAGAAAAGATAAACACATTGAACCAAAGCATGAAGCATAACACATAGTTTTACATGGTTCACCCCCCCCTGGGGCTACATTCACAAGATCTTCTTCTTTATTATCGTCTTCAAGCTGTTACAAGCACAAAGCCTCCAAAACCCTTCTTCGCATAGGACAAAAGATCTGTGCAGCTCGCTAGATCCTTCTTCCTTGCGTTACAACACTTAGCTTTCTATATCAACCACATAGTAACTTGCACTTAGCCTTGCAAGCCTTACACAGTTCACACAGAGCACTTATTCAACATCACATATATGCACTACCAATTGCACTAAGCAATCACATCTACTACTTCTTACATTGCCTATCCTTCTATTTATAAATTACAAAAGTGGGCCTAAGCATGGGTAAACCCACGAGCCGACATCCCTTTCCCATTACATTAACCCAAAACCCTAAAAGGGGCCCAAAAGTGGACTGATATCTCGTGATATCTGCTTCACCTGGCGCTCCATCTTTGACAGGCTGTCAAAATCCAAAAATGGTCAATTATGACCAAGTGTTCCTCAAAACTTGGTCAAGGGACAACAGTTGGGATTTTGATTCATGAGAGAGTAGTCAAGTGGATTTATTTATGATTGTAGAAATGTGTGTGACAGATGAGAGAGAGATTTCCATTTCAAGTTTTGTAATATTTTTTGCATGAATATATGATTTAGAGAGAAAATATATGTATGTATGAATTGGAGAAAGAGATCCTAGTGCCTGTCGTGTATCTATTCTATTTTGGCACTGATGGACTGAATGAGTGAAATATAAATGTCTTTCTCTTTGCATTTCACTGTGTTATGGTTTGAATGTATGTTTTCTTACATTCTTATGAGTAGTAATATGTCACTAAGCTATGAATGAATGAATGGTTTACTTCTGGGAGGTTTCATGTATGTGATGCCCCTTCACATACTACATAAGACTAATGATCTTTGTGATTCTCATGGCATCTCGAGTGATACCTTCTTTGGTCCTCAACTAAAGATTGAGTATGTCGGAACCTTGGGGTTTTTTTGGGAAATATTGATGAACTTTGGGTATTTAACCCCCCAACAAGTATAATATGGCCAATATTTCTGCAAAAATTACTTCACCAACAAAACCTCCATAAATCTCAACCATGACTCAAGAAGAAAGAGAAGAGATTTTTCACCAGCTAGCCAAATTGTAGAACCAATTTAATGAATTGATTTTTAAGTCAATAACAAGTATTTATTTTATGGGAAAGAAGATGGATGAAAATAGGGAACATGTGAAAAATAATATGGATGGAAATAGGGTTCAAATGGAAAATCAGATGGATGAAATTAGGGTACAAATAGAAAGAACATGGAATAATTGAAATTTCCATGTCAACCATCTTGTTACGTACCTTAGATGAGAGATTCTCTCAAGGAGATATTAGGACACAAGGAAATCATATAATTGTGGAGGAAATAAATATTGAGCCAAAAATCATGATTTTTCATCACCTCCAAATCCACATCATTGAGGGTTCTACTCAGCACCAAGGAACTTTTTAATTCCCAATATTGATTTGAGGAAGTTTGATGGTAAAGATCCTATAACATGGATATTCTAGATGGATTAATTCTTTGATCTACACCAAGTTCCAACATTACAAAAAGTAACTCTTGCATCCTTGTAATTAGAAAATGATCAATTTATTTGGTATCAATGGCTTTGTGAAAGAAAAAAGGATTCTATTATTACTTGGTCCATTTTTATGAATGAATTGAAAAAAATTATGGGGATATTAAGATCAATACATTATTTAGTCAATAGATAAATATTTGGCAAAAAGGTCCAATTACAAAGCACATTCAACAATTCCAAAAACTGAGTCTTAGGGTAAAGAACATTCTAGAGGCTAATTTTTTAGATCTCTTTATCGACACTTTAAAGGAGAACATTCAACATGAGGTGCTTCTTTTTGAACCTGAATCCCTATATCATGCTTTCAGTATGGAAAGTAAATTTGAAAGTAAAAATATGGCCACTAGAAGAGTGATCTATAACAACTATAGAAAGCACCATGTTCCCTCTCCTAACCTCACTCAACCTACAAGGTTGACACCTCAACAAATGGATGAAAGAAGAGAAAACAAACCATATTTCAATTTTGATAGCTTGAGTTACAATAAGGTGCATAAATATGATGAGAACACATTATTCTACATAGATTGTGAAGAAGAAGAAGATCAAGAATATGAACTATCGTAGGATATAAAATTAGAAGAGACTACTCCAACCATAAATTATAATGTGTTTCCTGGCATCAATACTCCACAAACCCCCAAGATAGAAGGATATATAAAAAATAAAAAGGTAACAATGTTGATTGATTCTGGTAGTACCCATAACTTCATTAATTGCAAATTAGTGAACATATCAATTTCTTTGTATATCTAGCACCATAGTTTCAAGTAATGATTGTAGATGGACATACCATAAATTGTTAATGGAAGTGCCATAGTATTAAAGTTCAATATGGGGGAGTATATATTGGATATTCCTATGATTGCAATGGGTGGTGTTGATGTTGTGTTAGGGGTCCAATGGTTACAATCATTGGGAACAATGGCTCTTAATTTTCAAGAACTTTTCATGGGATTTTCCTCAGAAGGAAAGGAAATTGAACTCAGAGGTATCCAAGGGAAGCTCTATAAAGTGATAATATCTAATAGCATGAAAAAATTAMTCAAAAAGGGACACCATGGTGTACTTGCGTAATTGTTCTCACTAGATGTTCAAACGTCTAGACCTATTGTTCCAGTGGATCTCCAAAAAGTTATCGACAAACATTCTAGGTGTTGAGAGAGATTCCAAAGGGTATTCCACCTTCATGATATCATGATAATGCTATTCATTTGCAACCAGGAAGTGTACCACCTAACATTAGGCCTTACAGGTACCCATATGCAAAAAATAGTAAGATTGTGAGTATGATTCAAAAAATGTTAGAGCTTGGCATCATTCAACCTTGCTAAAGTGATTTCTCTTCACCAGTGATGATGGTTGAAAAAAAGGATGGTTCATGGAATATGTGTCCAAATTATAATAAGATCAACAAAATGACCATTAAAGATAAGTTTCCTATTCCTATCATTGGTGAATTATTAGATGAATTGCAAGGAGCAACTTTTTTTACTAAGTTGGATCTCCACTCTGTATATCATCAAATCAGAATGAGGCAAGAAGACATTCCCAAAACATCGTTTAGAACACATGAAGGTCATTATGATTTTTTGGTGATGTCATTGGCCTTACTAATGAACCTTCAACATTTCAAGGCTTGATGAATTCTATTTTCAAACCCTTACTCAGAAAATTCATGTTAGTATTTTTTTTATCATATACTAATCTACAACAAAGAATGGGAAGAACATGTACAACATGTTGACATGGTGTTAAAACTACTGGAAGAAAAACAACTATATGCAAATCCTTCTAAGTGTTCCTTTGGGGTTCAAGAAGTGGAATGTCTTAGTCATATTGTATCTCATGAAGGTGTCAAAGTGGACCCTACAAAAATTAAATCTATGATGGAATGGACGATTCCAAAAACCTTGAATAATATTAGAGTATTCTTAGGATTGACAAGATATTACCATAAGTTTGTCAAGAATTATGGTGAAATAGTTGTTGATTATTTGGGTTGGTTGTCATTGATGTCAACCCTTGAAGAAAGTTTGGTAGCACAAAGGTTTGGGTAATGGAAACAAGTTTTTTTAATTGATAATGGTATGAGTTTTGATATATTTGCAGGTACAACTATTCCAGATGGATAGTACATGTCATGCCATTTCCAGTGGTATGTGAAACGTCACATAACTCCTCACGGTTAGAAAGTTATGGTGATGCGAAGTTTGAGAAAGGTTTGGGTAATGGATTTATTGATCCAGATTTTGTACTTAAGGCTATAAAGTATATAGTCTAGGCATCCAAAAAGAGGGTAAAAGATAGAAAAGAAGAAAAACAACTTTAGGAAAAGAAGCTATGGCTGATTTCTGAGTTGCCTTCGTTTAGATTCTAGTTGTTCCTAAATGCTTATGTCTTGTTGAATGGATGCCCATGAACGTTCGAGTTCAACCCGGGTGGTGATAGTTTTCAGGATGGAATTGAAGAGGTTTAAAGAGATACTGGTTTGATCTATGAGATCGGGTCCAATATGGGGCTGTCTTGTAACAGGTAAAGTCATGGAGGAACAAGGTTTTTAAGGGATTTGTTTCTTTTTAAGTTTCTATTTCAATTTTAAATTATATGAGAAGAAATTCCCCCAATTTGAATTAATAGTAAAACAAAATCAAAAGGCCTTTTCCCATATCTAAGTTAAATCTAAAAACACATGCATAAAATGAAAGAAAACATGAAGCTGTTGAATAATGTGAGGCATCAATCAAGGAGGAATCTTACTTTGTGATAGAAGAAGAAAATAGACAAGAAAAACTTTAATGAAGCATAAGATATAGAAATCTAAGTGATTCACAGGTCTTGTACCTGCTGATAGTTGATAAAGAGGAAAAGTTGTAAATGCTTAGATGACTAAAATAATCGATCACCGTAGTAGAGGTTGTACTAAAATGTAGCTAAACATTCATCAAGATATATAAAGGAAATGATGCTAAATGCATAATAACAAGGGAAACACATAACTCAGTCTTGATGGAATTTGGAGTCTTCCGATTTGCCTTGTATCAGATCGGGCGAAAAAGTAAAAATCTCTCTATTACAATCGACCAAAGAAGAAAAATCCCTTGTTTCATATTCAAAATGTATATTTATACAAAATTAAAATGCTTCAAATTCTAATCATTCTAAAAAGTTTCGGTTACAAATGAAAAATGAAGCATTTCATTTCCTTGTCTCTTGTGTTCCTCTATGCAGGCAAGGCGTTTCCTTCTCTTTGTTCTTTAGTTCCAAAAATAGGAAGAAACAAGCACCTGTTATTATTCACCTTCTAAAGTCTTCCCTTTCCCCTGCTCAATACAACTGACACACCTTTCTATCAATTGGGCTATCAACTTGGAAGGTTCTATTTTGTTGTTTTCCTCGAAGGTGTAACAATTCTTTGCCAACTGTGGAAATCAATTTCATACTTGTCTATCTTCTGTAATGATAGACAATAATTGTAAGTTTGGCTTTATTAATGATTTATCCACTTGCAAAATATTGACCTGACTTATCTGAGATAATTCAACTTGTCTCTTTCCACACTATGCTTGATATCTAGCATATGCTTGGCTATGTTTATTTTTCCCAATGTTCTAGAACTACTTTCCTTATCGAGATCTAACAAATTTTTATTTATCAAGACAAAAGTTTCTTCACAAGCGTCTCTCATCTCTTTAGCCCTTTTTTTGTTCTCGGATATATTATGTTCCCACGCCTTGAGTAAGATGTTACCTCTGGTTTGCTCTGGAATGGACAATTTGGAACTAATGACCATCTCTTCTTTCATTGTTGCTATAATAGCCTCCTGGAAAGAAACCCAAGCCACCCCATCTTCTCTTTCTCTCAAAGAGATATCTTTTAGCGCTTGATCTAATTTTTGAAAATGGTTCTAGATGGTTTCTACTTTAGCAAGTAGATTTTGTTGAGCTACTTCTACCTTATTTCGTATTTCTATGGCTTGGGATTGGAATACCTTTATGTATATGACCTGGTTTTCGACAAAATTCAATTTAGATTGCAGTTGTTTTATTAACTCTTCTTGTTGATTTACTTGTGCCTGGCTTATTTGTGCCGATTGATGCATTTTCTTGAGATTGGATTTGGGCTGTTCTATTTTCTATTGATCAACTGCTTTGGCTTGCTCGAAATCCTTGTTTGCCTCATTCCTGGCATTCGTTTCTATGGCTGCTAGTTGAGTCTACAATTTGCTAATTAACAAGTTCTGTTGTTTCAACTGTCCCTTCAAGGTTCCAATTGAATATTGGTTGGTTGTTGCATAAGCCCCCAATATTCCTGCTATCTCATCGACGAATTCTTCCTCTTCCAAGGCTTCTTCATCTGTTAATATTTTGTATTTTTTAGCTGCTGCACCCTCTCTTTGGTATGTTACTTGCTTCACCACAACCTTCCTCTTCTTGCTAAAAAATAAATCGATAGGAGGCAATTCTTCTATAGATATAGGTGCTATATCCTCTTTGAATATTATCTTTGCATCGGGGTTCCCATTTGTGAATTGTAAGGGTGTGATGGATTGAATGGGATTGCCGATTTCTTGGAATGATTGTTTCATGGTAGCGTCTGTGTCCGGATCCTTTGATGTAAGTGACGGTATGTCACCTACCCCTTTTGAGGATATCTCTGCTTGACCTTCGACCTGTTTACCTGGTGTAACTATCTCTGGGTTTCCTTCTTCTTGATTGGGGATCTCGGCTTCCTGATTTGAGGTCCTAGTTTCCTCTATCTTTTCCTGAGTCTCTTGTTTGCCAGGGCTTGCGTCCATTGAACCTTTGGATTCTGCTTGCTATGTACCTGGAGGTTTTAAGGTTTTACCCTATAAAACTTTGGGGAGGAAACTTCTTCGGTGCTCCTAGAATTTATAGAATTCAACCATATCTCTGGGCAACAGATCTTGAATCTGACTTAAGACTTCTAAGTAGGACCTCACTCCTC